>OW971687.1:51482249-51780367 GCA_921997135.2 Mus spretus
AAATGTCTCCTGGGCAAGATCCCATTCGAACCAGACTTGGCCACTGGAGGGAGTCTCTGGAATGGTGCTGGCAGCAATGGGACTCAGATCCATGGAGCTTCTAGACTCATCCCGAGGCACCTTTGCAGGAGGACTCTGGGCCTCGGATGGACACGGGGGTTCCCACCTCTGCCTCTTGCCCCGTGGAAGCTCCGAAGAGGAAGGAGAGCAGCACTCCCCATTGAGGCAAGCCCAGGAGGAACCAGCTCCAGGGGCTTCCTCCTGCTCCCAGTTGCCTGGTGGCTGGCACTTGCTGTGCCCACCAAACACAAGCCCAGTGGGCTCCTGTGGCCCAGCCCCTGGCTTTCTGGAGAGGGGCTTGGCCCCTTCCTGCTGCCAAGGCTCCTCCAGGCTCGCCCTGGACGTTCCTAGGTGCACCAGGTTCTGGACATCTTGCTGCAGCTCAGGGCTCCAGTTTTCTCCTGGATACGGGCTTCGAATGTGAGTTGCCCTACGGTTGGACCTTTGGTGTGATTTTCGGCTCTGGCTTAGGCCAGAGCTGCTGCCTGGGCAGCAGCTGCAAAGCCCAAGGAAAAGCTCTCTCCCATCTCCGCGGACTTCCTGGGATGCTTGCTCCTGGGGCTTCTCTTCTGGGGAGGTGCTCCGGCCCTCCCTTGTGAGGCCCTTCTCCAAGCCAAAGTCCTGATGGGCCTGCTCAGGCTGGGGTCCAGGCAGGAACCCAGTGGACCACTGGGCCACTAAGTCCTTTACAAAGGGCACGAGGAGCTGCTGTTTCTTCAAGGACTTGATGGTCTGTCTGAAGCCAATCTCTGCAAGGCAGTCACACAGAGAAGGAAGAGATGACATTTTCTTCAGCGTTTTGTAGATCTTTCCTGGGTCGGTCTCCTGGCAAAGGCGATCCAGCAGCTGCTGCAGAACACCTGCCTCAGAGCTAGTCTCCATGACCACTCCCGAGGACAGGGCTGGATTCTCTAGGTTCGATCTGCACGCCAGACTCACCTTGTGACCTGCCTCTAGTCGGGTGTGTGCTCTCCTGAGCAGAGAGAGAACACCTACAGACAGAAGCTCACAGCTTAGAAGCCCTTGCCTCTGTCAGGCATCCCCTTTTATAACTGCCCCTGACAGGTGGGACCTCAGCCACGCCCAGTCTCAAGATGGCTGCCACACACAGGCATGGAAGCCACGCCCAGTCGCCAAATCTCAAGGTTTCCTGTAGGCCTCCAAACAAAGACCTGATGGAAAAAATTTACATATCTATCTATCTATCAATCTATCTATCTATGTAAATGAAATAAAGCAATCAACCAACCAAAAGCAAAACCACAACCAACACCAACACCAACACCAACACCAAAACCAACTAAGTAAACCAACAAACAAAACAGGATGGAATCTGTTCTCCTCATACATTTCCTCATACTGCAAAATGGCGACCCAGCCATGTGACCTCCACCCACTGAACCTCCTTAGGGCAAAGTCCTTTCCTTTGTAGGAAAACTTATTGGAGGCACCTGTTTGCTGCGAGCCCCTTGCTGCTTCTTCCCACAACCTTGTAGCCAATGGAAGTCCACACAGGTGCATAGAACCAGGTGCACAGTCACACCTTTGCATTTCAGGGTTGTACATGGGATTCTGTGTCTCTGTGTTTAGGGTTATCTGCACCTTGCCTTGAATTCATTCTCATTGGACCTTTGCCTGCTTCTCTGGCTCATGCCTGTCTCTCTTTTTCTCACTATCAATGTTTTATCTCTCTTTTCTGTCTCTCCTTTACACACTATGTGTGATTACCCAAAACTCACTTTACAATTAGTCCGTATACTGCTGGTTTTCTCCTTGGCTTTTGCTGACACCAACATGTGACCTTGCTTGCATCCCTAGGACTCTCTAAAACATGCTTTAAGTTTAAGTGCCAATCCATCCGAGCTCTTACCCTAATGAGAGACAATGTATGGGAACTTTGGTTCAGTTTTGTTCTCAATCCTATAGGCAAGTTATCTCTCTCTCTCTTTCTCTCTCTCTCTCTCTCTCTCTCTCTCTCTCTCTCTCTCTCTCTCTCTCTCTCTCTCTCTTTCTCTGTCTCTCTGCACTCGTGTAACTTTCCTTTTCTTTATCACACACATACAAATAGTTGTACCCCCCCACATACAAAGACACATGCCCAAACACATACACACACACACACACACACACACACACACACACACACACACACACATGCGCGCATGTATGTATGCATGCACACAAGTACACTCACACACATGCACACACACACATTCACACACATGCAAGTATGCGTGCACACACACATGCATGCATGCACCTGCACACACACACAGGCACAAACACACTCCAGCACTCATACAACAAATTTAGTGTGGATTTTATTGAGGTGTTTTTTTTTTTTTTTTCATGTTTAAGGCCTTTTTGATTCAGTTCATTCATTCTTACTGGTTTGTGGTCACTTTTGTCAAGTCTACTGCCAGCCTTCCACAAACATATTGATGTGCCTACTTCTCTTTCTGATTCTAGGTATCTGTTCTTCCATCTATTATCCTACATGTATCTTTGCAAAGCTGTAAGCAGGTAGTCTGTTAGTTTCTTTTTCCAACTGCTAAACAAGTATCTTTGTTTTGTGTATCAATCATTTGAAAATGTGTAAATCATCCCCACAAACTCCATTGACAGAAAGTTGTATTTGTTTATTTATTCATCATGTTTTTCAGGTTGACTCTGGACTAAAGTGAAGTTTGTAAAATTTCTGTAAAGATGTTCAGTTTAAATGCCAGGAGTGACTCCTCTTTATGGAATCTGAAATCCAGTGTGTCCCATATGCACCATTCTGGATTGGAGAGTGCCTCTGTCCAGTCCATCTGATTCCCAGGAGTCAGGCATTCTTGTGTTCGATTGCATGTGAGGTTCACTTTTTAGTGAACCTATTGCTGTAGTCCTGAGTTTCATGGTATAGCTCATGTACCCCTACTTCTTCTTCCCCTTCTTCCCCTCTTCCCCTTCTTCCCATCTTCCCCTTCTCTTCTTCACGTTCTTCCCCTTCTTCCCCTCTTCCTCTTCATCCCCTTCTTCCCCTCCTTCCTTTCCTTGTCCTCCTCCTCCTTGCCCTCCTCCTCCTCCTTCTTTTTCATCTTCTTCTCCTTCTCATCCTTCTCCTTCTTCTCCCACTTTTCCTCCTCCTTTTTTCTTCTTTTCTTCTTCTTCCTCTTCTTCTTTTCTTCTTCCTCTTCTTTTCTTCTTCCTCTTCTTTTCTTCTTCTTCTTCTTCTTCTTCTTCTTCTTCTTCTTCTTCTTCTTCTTCTTCTTCTTCTTCTTCTTCTTCTTCTTCTTCCCTTTCTCCTCCTCCTCCTTGTTCTCTCTTCTCCTCCTCTTCCTACCCCTTCTCCTCCTTCTCTTTTCCTTGCATTTCTTTCTTTCTTTTTTTGCAATTTTAATTGGATATTTTCTTTATTTACATTTCAAATGTTATCCACTTACTTTTTTACTTTCCCTTCTGTATATCTCTTATCCCCTCCTTCTGACTCTTTGATGGTGTTCCCCCACTCACCCACCCCATCCTCCCTCCTTGCCCTGGCATTCCCCTACACTTGGGCATTGTCTTAGTCAGGGTTTCTATTCCTGCACAAAGATCATGACTAAGAAGCAAGTTGGGGAGGAAATGCTTTATTCAACTCATACTTCCATACTGCTGTTCATCATCAAGGAAGTCAGGACTGGAACTCAAGCAGGTCAGGAAGTAGGAGCTGCTACAGAGGCTATCCATGGAGGGATGTTCTTTACTGGCTTGCTTCCCCTGGCTTGCTCAGCCTGCTCTTTTATAGAACCAAGACTACCAGCCCAGAGGTGGCACCACCCACAAGGGGATCTCCCCCCTTGATCACTAATTGAGAAAATGCCTTACAGCTGGATTTCGTGGAGGCATTTCCCCAACTGAAGCTCCTTTCTCTATGATAACTCCAGCCTGTGTCAAGTTGACACAAAACTAGCCACTACAATTGACCCCTTGTCAACTTGACACACAAACACATAACTAGTAAGCCTCAACCCTTAGTTTCTTATTCATCCCCAAGATCTAAACAACTTTAAAAGTCCCACAGTCTTTATATATTAAAAGTTCAATCCCTTTAAAAGATCCAATATCTTTTAAAATTCAAAGTCTCTTAAATGTGGGCTCCACTAAAATACTTCCTTCCTTCAAGAGGGAAAAATATATCAGGACACAGTCACAATCAAAATCAAAAATCAATCTCCAACTGTACAATGCCCGGGATCCAACTCAAGATCTTCTGGGATCCTCCAAGGGCTTGTGTCACTTCTCCAGCCCTGTCCTTGTATCAGACACATTGTCTTCTAATCTCCAGCTGCCTGCACTCCAACTAAAGCTCCTTTCTCTGTGATGCTATGTAAAGTTGACACAAAAGTAGCCAGAATAGGCATCAAGTCTTTACTGGACCAATGGCCTCTTTTCCCTCTGATGGCCAAAAAGGCCATTATCTGCTACACATGCATCTGGAGTCTCGTGCCCCTCCACATGTACTCTTTGGTTGGTGGCTTAGTCCCTGGAAGCCCTAGGGTTCTGGTTGGTTGATATTGTTGTTGTTTTCCTATGGGGTTCAGATGCCTTTAGCTCCTTCAGTCAGTCCTTTATCTAACTCTTCAGGAGACCGTGTTTGAGGGTTCTCTGCCTGCTCTGTTCACCCTACCACCTGTGGTTTCTATCCACAAGACAACACCTAGGCTACTTTCCCAGTCAACTCTGTACTCTCACCTTGCATTTTCCCCAACAGCAACCTGCCTCCACTGTTCCTGCATTCTGGAGGATGGGATTTCACACAGGTTAGGGACTTGGATATTGGAGCTGAGGCAGAGGCAATGGAGGGTTGCCTTTTACTGGGTTGCTTGCCCTGCGTTGCTCTGCTTGCCTTCTTATAGATCCTAGGACCACCATCCCAGGGATGGCACCACTCACAATTACCCCTCCCCACTTGATCTCTAATTGAGAAAATGCCTTACTGCTGGATCTCTGGGAGGCATTTCCTCAACAGAGGCTCCTTTTTTCTGAAATAAGTCCAGCTTGTGTCAAGTTGACACACAAAACCAGCCAGTACACTTCCCCCTCGTCACCTTGACACACAATCACACCACTATTGAGCCTCAATTCTTACTTTCTTATTTGTCCCCAAGACATAAATATCTTTAAAAGATCCACTGTCCTTCCAAATTCTTATATATATTAATATTTCAATTCTTTTAACATTTCCATTCTTTTAAAATTCAAAGTCTTTTACAATTCAAAGTATTTTACAATTCAAAGTCTCTTAATTGTGAGCTCCATTAAAATACTTTTTTACTTCAAGAGGGAAAATATTAGTACACAGTCACAATCAAATAAAATAAAACCAAACTCTAATAGTCCAATGTCTGGGAATCTCTCATGATCTTTTTGAGCTCCTGCAAGGGTTTGGATCACTTCTCCAGCTCTGCCATTTGTAGAACACAGCTTGCCTTCTAGGCTGCAGCTTTCACCATTCTACTGATCCTGCTGTTCTTGGTGGTTATCCCACGGTATTGGCATCCCCAAAATGCTGGAGACTTTTGCTGCAACTGGGCTGCACTTTCTCAAATAGCCTCTCACTTTCAAGGTGTCATACCTCTCAACTCTTTGGCATGACCCCTTCAGTCGTGGGCCTTCAACTGCCAGTGAGGCTGTACTTTCATCAATGGCCTCTCCTGGCCTCTCACAGTGCCAAGCATCAGCTGCTACACCTCCATCATTTCAAAACCAGTATCACCTGGGTAATTCTTATACATTACCAACTACAGCTGCTGCACCAGGTTCAACCTGACTATCTCTGGAACACAGCCTCTTTGTGCTCCCAGAAAACACTTCCCTGAGGACTTCACCTCAGTGATGCTGGTCTTTTCTTTTTCTTTTTTTTTTTTTTTTTCATTTTTTATTAGGTATTTAGCTCATTTACATTTCCAATGCTATACCAAAAGTCCCCCATACCCACCCACCCCCACTCCCCTACCCACCCACTCCCCCTTTTTGGCCCTGGCGTTCCCCTGTACTGGGGCATATAAAGTTTGCATGTCCAATGGGCCTCTCTTGCCAGTGATGGCCGACTAGGCCATCTTTTGATACATATGCAGCTAGAGTCAAGAGCTCCGGGGTACTGGTTAGTTCATAATGTTGTTCCACCTATAGGGTTGCAGATCCCTTTAGCTCCTTGGGTACTTTCTCTAGCTCCTCCATTGGGAGCCCAGTGATCCATCCATGTGTGAGCATCCACTTCTGTGTTTGCTAGGCCCCAGCATAGTCTCATATGAGACAGCTATATCTGGGTCCTTTCAGCAAAATCTTGCTAGTGTATGCAATGGTGTCAGTGTTTGGAAGCTGATTATGGTGTGGATCCCTGGATATGGCAGACTCTACATGGTCCATTCTTTCATCTCAGCTCCAAACTTTGTCTCTGTAACTCCTTCCAAGGATGTTTTGTTCCCACTTCTAAGGAGGGGCATAGTGTCCACACTTCAGTCTTCATTTTTTTTGAGTTTCATGTGTTTAGGAAATTGTATCTTATATCTTGGGTATCCTAGGTTTTGGGCTAATATCCACTTATCAGTGAGTACATATTGTGTGAGTTCCTTTGTGAATGTGTTACCTCACTCAGGATGATGCCCTCCAGGTCCATCCATTTGGCTAGGAATTTCATAAATTCATTCTTTTTAATAGCTGAGTAGTACTCCATTGTGTAGATGTACCACATTTTCTGTATTCATTTCTCTGTTGAGGGGCATCTGGGTTCTTTCCAGCTTCTGGCTATTATAAATAAGGCTGCTATGAACATAGTGGAGCATGTGTCCTTCTTACCAGTTGGGGCATCTTCTGGATATATGCCCAGGAGAGGTATTGCTGGATCCTCCGGTAGTACTATGTAATCACTGCTAATTTCTTAACTCCAGCTAACCAGCATCAATTTTCCCAGTAAGGCAAATACTTTAGTAGTTCTGGTATCTTCTTAGTTACAGTTGATTCTTCAACTCCAGCTAACCAAAACCAAAGAATTCTCACAATCAAAATAGCAATGGCCCTGATAAGAGTTTTTAATCTTCCCTGTGAAATTTTGCAACCCAGGACTCCATCTTCTGCATTGCTCTAAACATTATCTTCCAAGCTCCTATAGAACATCCCACAGACCTCTTAATATTACAATGGCCCTTCTAGCCCAGCATTCCAAAGTCCTTCCATAGTCCTCTCAAAAACATGTAAGGCTCTCACAGTAATACCACTATTACACTGGTACCAGTTTGCCTTGATCAGGTTTTCTATTCCTGCACAAAAAATCATGACCAAGAAACAAGTTGTGGAGGAAAAGGTTTATTCAGCTTACATTTACACATTGCTATTCATTGCAAAGAAAGGCAGGACTGGAACTCACACAGGGCAGGAATCTGGAGGCAGGAATTGATGTAGAGACCCTGGAATGGTACAGTTTACTGGATTTCTTCCCTTGCTTTGTTCAGCTTACCTTCTTATAGATCCTAGGACCCCAGCCCAGGGATGGCAAACACTCACAATTATTTGATAGGCAATTCTACCAACATGCATATTGATAATATATAAACGAAGAGAAACAGAGTCATAAATAAGTATATACATATGTCATGAGGTTTGACATGTAGATATGTCCTCTATGCCCAAAAAAGGATAAAAAATAAGCAAGTGAAATTACAAGGGAGTAAAAATAAAGGGAAAAGAACAATGAAGAAAAAACCAAACTAAATTGGGTGAGTGGTTGTGTGAGAGATATGAGAGAGAGAGAGAGAAAGAGAAAGAGAGAGATTAACTGAATAAAGAAAGGAGGACAAATTAGGGCCGATGATCCCAAATATTATAAGTCATTAGGGCAAGAGCTCAGACATAATGGTATCCACCTTTAGACATGAGAGTCCCTAGAATTCAAGGTTGCAGTGATCAGGTGAGCAAAGTACAGAGAAAACTTGGAAGTGTGTAGACTGTTTTATAAAGGAGATTTTGAGAGATTACAGACAGGAAGTAAAAGGAAGAGAGATAAGGGAGAATACAAATGATATTGAGATAAAGACAGACACACATAAACAACCAGAGAGATGGGCAAAAAGAGACTCAGCATAAATAAAAGCGAACCCCTGGGTAACCCAGGAAGTAAAGTAGTAGAGGTCCAATATCAATTCTGCAAAATGCAAAGGTGTGGCTGGGCTGTTGTTATGTACTTCTCTGTGGACAGCTATGTACAACCAGCTTGTAGGTAAAAGGAAGGAATTAGGCGTGATGGAGTGGCTACCAGCAAGTTGGTGGTACAGATGTGGAATCTCTGACCTGCAGGCCTACCTGTTGGAGTAGAAATTAATTTGGGGTTTCTACTCCACCTTTGATCATTTAGTTCCAAGTTAAAAGACACAAATTCTTTATATTTATAATAAGCCTTAATAGGCCTAGAGTTGAGCAGATATCAGCCCTTTAAGCTACTTTGTCTACTTGCCTATCAGTAACCCCAGGGTATGTCTTTCCATGTTTTGCCTGATTTGCTCTTACTGTAATTGGCCAGCCCTCATGGACATGCTTTCCCAATTCATGGTGTCTTCTCTTTCATCTCCATTCTCTCTCTGGTGGCAGTCACTGCTCAATCCCTAAGCCTGGCAACTGAATTTCCCCTTCCTATCTTTTGCCCAAATGTAGGCTGTAGGCATCTTTATTGACCAATCAGGAATAACATAGGGATGGGCCAAGGTTGCATAGCCTCAGTTGGTAGAAGTGAGAATCCCCTTGTCCCAGAGATAACCAGGCCCAGTATTTATCATTACAACATATAGCAACAGGGCAAACCTCTATTCCCATCAAGGAAAAGCTCTTGCCCTTGGGAGGCTCAACTTTTTGAGGTTAGATTCCTGGGTCTCCATTTTGTACAACTAGGCAGGAAAGCAGACTCCATCCTGTTTCGCTCATAGTGTATCTATTGCTTCAGACCTGTGGCATACCTTTGAAGCTGGAGTTGCTTATTTGTGAGCTGTCTCTCCCTATAGATGGACTTGTGGAGATTCACAATGCACAGAGCTCACCTGTAAGTTAGGCAGTCGTCTGGAACCCACTGTGTCTGATAGGTTGACATGACCCAGGGCAACTCTTAAAAAGAAAAACATTTAATTAGGTTGACTTACAGTTTCAGGGGCTTAGTTCATTATTGTCATTGTGGGAAGCATTGTGGCAGACAGGCAGACATATTGTTGCATGAGAATCTGAGAGTTCTACATCTTGATCCACAGGCAACAGGACTCTATGAGGAGCCTCATGGATCCAAAAGTACAAAGGTACCTGCACTAATGAGCTAGCTTGTCAGAAACATACAAAGACGGGCAGATCCCTGAGTTCAAGATCAGCCTGTGACAGAGCAAGTTTAGGTGCTGGCATGGTAGGGATCAGGATGGGATCCAACCCAGTTAATCTCTTTGTTTGTGCTTACAAAGGCAGGCATATCTCTGAATTCATTTGCTATGTTAAAAAAAATGTACTTGCTGCCTTTGCAAAGAATCAAGGGGCTACAGTCAGTTATAAAATAATGATTTATGGAATAATCAAAAGCGAACATGGGGAGGATGATTGAACAGATATGTAAATAAAAGAATGGGCTTTGGTCTGCAAAAACTGAGCTATATCTATGCAGCTATCTGGAGCTTGAGAAAAAGACAGAACTGACAGTTTGAACCTATGATTGATTTTGAATTGTTCCTTTCACTGCTCCCAAAGACCACCTCCTCAGGACCTCTCCTCTCTAAGCTGAAGCTGGTCATTTGCAACATTAAGAGAGTAGTAGTGCCTCCGGAGCTCTTGTCTCTAGCTGCATATGTATCAAAAGATGGCCTAATCGGCCACCACTGCAAGAGAGGCCCATTGGACTTGCAAACTTTATATGCCCCAGTACAGGGGAACGCCAGGGCCAAAAAGGGGGAGTGGGTGGGTAGGGAATTGGGGGGGGTGGGTATGGGGGTCCTTTGGGATAGCCTTGAAAATGTAAACGAGGAAAATACCTAATAAAAAAAAAAAGAGAGAGTAATAGTGAGCTTGTTTGCAAGTTCTAGCAGGGGAGCACAGCTGCTCCTTTACCCTTGACTGAAGACTGGTCCTCCTCTATTCAGGAAAAATCTTCCTCTTCTACTGTGTGCCACTGTGTGCTTGAGCTTAAGAACCTCATCCTAGCTGCCTGGAAGTCAGTATTTTGATAGAAATCTTATAGTGATTATATAGACCTCTCAGATTCTCCTGCACCATGCCTGCCTGGATGCTGCATGCTCCCACCTTGATAATAATGAACTGAACCACTAAACGTGTAAGCCAACTGCAATTAAATGTTGTCCTTACAAGAGTTGCCTTAGTCATGGTGTCTGTTCACAGCAGTAAAACTCTAAGACCAGAGAGAGAGAGAGAGGAGAGAGGAGAGGAGAGGAGAGGAGAGGAGAGGAGAGGAGAGGAGAGGAGGAGAGGAGAGGAGAGGAGAGGAGAAGGGAGGGGAGGGGAGGACAGGGGAGGGGAGGGGAGGAGGGGAGGGAGGGGAGAGGGAGAAGAGAGGAGACGGAGGGGAGGGGAGAGGCGAGGAGAGGGAGGGGAGAGGAGAGGGAGGGGAGAGGGAGAGGGAGGGGAGGGGAGAGGAGAGGAGAGGAGAGGAGAGGAGAGGAGAGGAGAGGAGAGGAGAGGAGAGGAGAGGAGAGGAGAGGAGAGGAGAGGAGAGGAGAGGAGAGGAGAGGAGAGGAGAGGAGAGGAGAGGGAGGGGAGAGGAGAGGGAGGGGAGAGGGAGAGGGAGGGAAAGGGAGGGGAGGGGAGGGGAGGGGAGGGAAGAGGAGAGTTCCTTCAGTAGCAATTTGGCACACAAACAGCTATAATTGAGCATGCAAATTTAATGTATCCACCTATAAATTTGTGAGTTTGCACCATAGATAGCATACTTATTTTTTGATGTTATATATATTTTATTAGATATTTTCTTTATATACATTTCAAATTTCAAATGCTATCCCAAAAGTTCCCTATAACCACCCCCACCCCCCACCGCCCTGCTCCCCTACCCACCCACTCCTGCTTCTTGGCCCTGGCATTCCCCTGTACTGGGGCATATAAAGTTTGCAAAACCAAGGGGCCTCTCTTCTCAGTGATGGCCGACTAGGCTATCTTCTGCTACCTATGCAACTAGAGACATGATCTCTGGGGATACTGATTAGTTCATATTGTTGTTCCACCTATAGAGTTGCAGACCCCTTCAGCTATTAAACTCTACCATCTCAGTAACTTTTCTGAGCCACTAGATGTCAGCATCCAATAATTCTTAGGAAGAATTACAATGCCTTTTTATTTTCCTTTGCGACAGCCTTTCTTTTCAGCCATTTTCTCTACATTTAAGAAACACGAACTAGAAATTGTATGCTGCTGATAGTTTCAGACACAAGAGACAATCTCCTGGTTTAGCTGATTTCCTAATCATGAGTTTAATGTTTTGTTAGGCATAGAGATCAATAATGATGTCAATCAACTTTGAGCAACACACAAACATGTAATGGTATATATATATATATATATATATGTCTGTATATATACCATTATATATATATGTGCATTAATATACACTAATGCAAGCAATTATAATTCAAATGTTTATGATATCAAAAAACTGCCTAAAACATGTTTCCCACTTCAGTTCTCTCAGCAACTCTTTATCATTTATTTTATATACTGTTTCACACACAAAAAAGTGAAGACAGAACTTACATTCCCATTTTTAATGTATCTCAAATTTAATTCTTTCTTCTTCTCCTGTGGTTATAGTTAGATGTTGCCATATTCCAGCACAATTATTACTTTCTTGTTGCCTAGAGGAATATCTTACACACTGAACAGGAAACATAAAGCTTTGTTAATTAACAGCTTTGTTAATTTTCTAGGGCAATTAGTAATAGGAAAATAATTTTTACATCATGTTGTTTCACCTAAGCTAAGTGATGAGTTCTAGAGAAGCAGTAGATAATACTTAACAAGTATAAAAAGTGTATTTATAATACAAAATATAATATGTATTTAAATATCATTAAATTCCCTTAGACAATGTTTATTGAGGATCTTTGCATAACAAGTCAGAAAATGTGCATTTCCTTTTCTCTAATATTTTTACCCAATACCTATGTTTAGTGAGGGAGCAAAACTGAAAGAGAAGAGATGAATGAAGATAAAGAGAAATTCTGTCCTTATCCTTAACATGACATAATCAATCGAAAGAGATCTAATTAACACTTTGCCTACAGTTGGCAGTGGGAAATTATACAGTCTATGTACTGTTCATGGGTCCATACAGAACTAACCACTGTGAACCACACAAATTTCTTATACATTTGTGTATCAAAAATTTACTCTTTTGAACTAGCTATGGTTTAGATCCATTTATCTTTCAGGAATATTGTTTATTTTTTCTATACAAGTTGTAAATGCACTCTCTTCTCTGGGAAATGGTAGTTACAGACTGACTGTAAAAATCTATCCATTTAACAAAAATCAATTCATTCCGTCTCTTTGCAAGGCACTTTGCCAGATTCTGTGGTGAAGGTACAAAGATATATTCAAAGGAATTTCTGTTCCAAGAGCTTTAAATGGGTCATGGTAATAAATAACAGTATCTTATAGTCTTGGTATCCCATTAGTGCTTGATGCCCATAAAGCACAACTAATTAAAGATATTGAATCATTTTGCAAATAATAAAAATCTCATCAGTCCATTTTACACACAGAGAAATCAAATCTGATAAACCAGATTTCTTTTTCCCATGAAGTAATTGAAATTCTTATAAGAAATGCTATGCTTCAGGCTATATAAGAAACTGGAATTACATAACAATTTCCATAGCATATTTCTGGTATTTTTTACTGACTTCTATAAAATTTTGATTGAAACAAATCTGTCAAATAATAGGTAAAACACCAAATATGAGTTAAGGAATATGTTTTCACTCCATATCACTGTTAGCATATTAATGTTGTGTGATGGCTGCTGGGCATTTAGTATTAATGGAAGAGGATTTGTTTCAGCTTATCTTGAAAAATATAAGTATTTTTCCCTTCTTGTACTTTGCATTGGATACATTCATGTGCACATCGATACTCCCTTTCTCTGTGACAAAAGGAAAGCTGAGGGACATATCTGTCACTCAGGCACAGTGAACAGATGGAATGATTTTTTTTTTTAATGTACAGACAGCCCCAAGGAACTATTCAAAGAACAAATTAAACAGACAACTCCTTCTCAATCTGCCTTTACATTGTACTATGGGTTTTATGGAAATCCTGCTTCCTTTTACTGAATCTTATATGGAACTATGCCATAAATTATTATCTTAATTAATTACTCTGTTCATCAAGAAACATTATCATGGAGTTTTATGGCTTATAAGTAATTGTTTTTTATAGATTTGTGTGACTTGAATTTTATCCTTTAAAATATTTAGATTATAATATAATTAAAATATTTCTCCCTTTACTTTCCTTCCTCTAAACCCTCCATATACTCTTCTTCACTCTTCAACTTCTGGCCTCATTTTTCAATAATAGTTATTGCATATATATCTTTTCAGCCATTTTCTATACATTTCATATATGTATTCGTACATATAACTTGTTCAGTCCAGATGAAGTTAATTGTGTGTAATTTTTTCAGGTCTGCCACTTGACAAACAATTGCTTTATTCTTCTCTAAGGAAGGCCACCTCTCCTACTCCAGGCTTTCTTCAGGTGCCGATAGCTCTGTAGGCTTGTAGCCTTCTGGACTTTTCCCCATGAACTCTCCACGTTCAGCTCTCATTTGGGCAGTCATGTTGATGATAAGTGATAGAAAGAGCTCCTGATATTACCTGGAGAAACAATCTTATAGAAACTCCCCAATCCTCTGGCTCTTGCCATCTTTCATGTCCTTTTCTGCAATGTTCCCTGATTATAAGGTACAAAGTGTTTGTAGTTGTGTTTGTTGGGACTGGACTCTGCAACTCTGCATTTTGATTGTTTTTTATAGTAGTCTCAATCTGCTGCAATGAGAAGTTTCCTTGATGAGGAGTGAATACTACACATATGTCTGAGTATAAGAACAAATATTTATAGATTATTGTTAGGGACCATGCTATTAGTAAATTCGTGGTTGCAGGTCCTCTTTCAATAACCAAAACGTCTCTAGTACTGGTATCCCTCTTTTTGAGTGAGTTTTAAGTTTACATAGAGAGCTGTTGTGTTCTGCAAAGGTATGTGTGCAACTATTACACCCTAAAGGTTATCTTGTCATGCTAGTCATTGATGTGGTTCATAGGCATCATAACTGTGTAGGACTTTTGGTTTCTTTCCTCATTTGGAAGCTTGCATGATAAAAGCTAGTTCTCACGTAGGCAGAATTCAGGTAAGTTCTTGAATTCTCTGAGTCCTGTTTCTGAAGGGCATGTCTTTAGGATAAAAGACTTATCTTCCACCTGTGGGAGTGTGGGCAAGGGTCACAATAATACAGTATGTGTTTTTGGAGATTTTTCAGACTCCTTGGTCAATAACAAATAAGAGGGTTTCTCATGTCTGGTATTGGGATTTTTGTTAGGTAATCTTGAATTGCAACTAGAGCTCCACTAGTACAAATGAGAAAAGTTAAACTTTATTCTTAATGGTTGTATATTGTGCAGCATAATAATAAATAGATTCTGGATGAGAACTATTATTGCTAGCGATGTGTGTGTGTGTGTGTGTGTGTGTGTGTGTGTGTGTGTGTGTGCACATGTCACAAAATGTATGTAAAAAAAACTTTAAAAATTTGAAGAGGCAAGAATGAGTACTCCCGAGGGTCACAAGTTACTTCCTGTCCACGCCAGCCCCGGGGATACCTTGGGTGCAGAGACTCCGGACACTCACAAGGTCCTCACAGGACCCTCCACGGGATCTTAAGACGTCTGGTGAGTGGAACACAGCCCCTGCTCCAATCCAATCACGCAGGACCTGAGACTGCATTAATTAGGGAAGCAGAAAACCTGGCCTAATCAGGGTCACAACTAGAACAAAACTTCTGTCAGGAGGCAGGTTCGAAAACCAGATATCTGGGCACCTTTCCTGCAAAAGGAGAGCTTGCCTACAGAGAGTACTCTGACCACTGAAACTAAGGAGAGAGCTAATATCCCAGGTCTGCGGATAGAGGCTAACATAATCACCTGAGGGACAAGCTCCAGAGATTACCAGATGTCTAAAGGCAAACGTAAGAATCTTACTAACAGAAAACAAGACCACTCACCATCATCAGAAGGCAGCACTCCCACCCCACCCAGTCCTGGGCACCCCAACACACCCGAAAAGCTAGACCCGGATTTAAAAGCATATCTCATGATGATGGTAGAGCACATCAAGAAGGACTTTAATAACTCACTTAAAGAAATACAGGAGAACACTGCTAAACAGGTAGAAGAACTTAAAGAGGAAACACAAAAATAACTTAAAGAATTGCATGAAAACACAACTAAACAGGTGATGGAATTGAATAAAACCATCCAAGACTTAAAAAGGGAAGTCGACACAATAAAGAAAACCCAAAGTGAGGCAGCGCTGGAGATAGAAACCCTAAGAAAAAAATCTGGAACCATAGATGTGAGCATCAGCAACAGAATACAAGAGATGGAAGAGAGAATCTCAGGTGCAGAAGATTCCATAGAGAACATCGGCACAACAATCAAAGAAAATACAAAACACAAAAAGATCCTAACTAAAAACATCCAGAAATTCAGGACACAACGAGAAGATCAAACCTACAGATAATAGGAATAGATGAGAATGAAGATTTTCAACTCAAAGGACCAGCAAATATCTTCAACAAAATTATAGAAGAAAGTTCCCAAACCTAAAGAAAGACATGCTCATGAAGATACAAGAAGCCTACAGAACTCCAAATAGACTGGACCAGAAAAGAAATTCCTCCCGACACATAATAATCAGAACAACAAATGCACTAAATAAAAATATAATATTAAAAGCAGTAAGGGAAAAAGGTCAAGTAACATATAAAGGCAGACCTATCAAAATTATACCAGACTTTTCACCAGAAAAGCCAGAAGAGTTTGAACAGATGTTATACAGACATTAAGAGAACACAAATGCCAGCCCAGGCTACTATATCCAGTCAAACTCTCAATTACCATAGATGGAGAAAGCAAAATATTTCACAACAAAACCAAATTCACACATTATCTTTCCACAACTCCAGCCCTTCAAAGGAAAATAACAGAAAAATCCAATACAAGGACAGAAACCACGCCCTAGAAAAAGGAAGAAAGTAATCCCTCAACAAACCAAAAAGAAGACAGCCACAAGAACAGAATGCCAACTCTAACAACAAAAATAATAGGAAGCAACAATTACTTTTCCTTAGTATCTCTTAATATCAATGGAATGAATTCCCCAATAAAAAGAAATAGACTATCAGACTGGCTACACGAACAGGACCCAACATTCTGCTGCTTACAAGAAACTCATCTCAGGGAAAAAGACAGACACTACCTCAGAGTGAAAGGCTGGAAAACAATTTTACATGCAAATGGTGTGAAGAAACAAGCTGGAGTAGCCATTCTAATATCTAATAAAATCGACTTCCAACTCAAAGTTATCAAAAAAGACAAGGAGGGACACCTCATACTCATAAAAGGTAACATCCTCCAAGAGGAACTCTCAATTCTGAATATCTATGCTCCAAATGCAAGGGCAGCCACATTCATTAAAGAAACTTTAGTAAAGCTCAAAGCACACATTGCACCTCACACAATAATAGTGGGAGACTTCAACACACCACTTTCATCAATAGACAGATAGTGGAAACAGAAACTAAACAGGACACAGTGAAACTAACAGAAGTTATGAAACAAATGGACTTAACAGATATCTACAGAACATTTTATCCTAAAACAAAAGGAAATAACTTATTCTCAGCACCTCACTGGACGTTCTCCAAAATTGACCATATAATTGGTCACAAAACAGGCCTCAACAGATACAAAACTATTGAAATTGTCCCATTCACCCTATCAGACCACCATGGACTAAGGCTTATCTTCAATAACAACATAAATAATGGAAAGCCAACATTCAAGTGGAAACTGAACAACGCTCTTCTCAATGATACCTCGGTCAAGGAAGGAATAAAGAAAGAAAGTAAAGACTTTTTAGAGTTTAATGAAAATGAAGCCACAACATACCCAAACTTATGGGACACAATGAAAGCATTTCTAAGAGGGAAACTTATAGCTCTGAGTGTCTCCAAAAAGAAACTGGAGAGAGCACACACTAGCAGCTTGACAACACACCTAAAATCTCTAGAAAAAAGGAAGCAAATTCACCCAAGAGGAGTAGACAGCAGGAAATAATCAAACTCATGGGTGAAATCAACCAAGTGGCAACAAGAAGAAGTATTCAAAAAATCAGCCAAAGCAGGAGCTGGTTCTTTGAGAAAATCAACAAGATAGATAAACTCTTAGCTAAACTCACTAGAGGGCACAGGGACAGCATCCTAATTAACAAAATCAGAAATGCAAAGGGAGACATAACAACAGATCCTGAAGAAATCAAAAAACACCATCAGATCCTTCTACAAAAGGCTATACTCAACAAAACTGGAGAACCTGAATGAAATGGACAAGTTTCTAGACAGATACCAGGTATCAAAGTTAAATCAGGATCAAGGTAACGATCTAAAGAGTCATATATCCTCTAAATTAGAATTAGAAGCAGTCATTAATAGTCTCCCAACCAAAAAAAAAAAAAAAAAAAAAAAAAAAAAAAAGCACAGGACCAGATGGGTTTAGTGCAGAGTTCTATCAGACTTTCAAAGAAGATCTAATTCCAGTTCTGCACAAACTATCGAACAAAATAGAAGTAGAAGGTACTCTACCCAACTCACTCTATGAAGCCACAATTACTCTGATACCTAAACCACAGAAAGATCCAACAAAGATAGAGAACTTCAGACCAATTTCCCTTGAATATCAATGCAATAATATTCAATAAAATTCTCGCTAACCGAATCCAAGAACACATTACAGCAATCATCCATCCTGACCAAGTAGGTCTTATTCCAGGGATGCAGGGATGTTTTAATATATGAAAATCCATCAATGTAATCCATTATATAAACAAACTCAAAGACAAAAACCACATGATCATCTCCTTAGACGAAGAGAAAGCATTTGACAAGATCCAACACCCATTCGTGATAAAAGTCTTGGAAAGACTTAAACATGATAAAAGCAATAAATAGCAAACCAGTAGCCAACATCAAGGTAAACAGTGAGAAGCTGGAAGCAATCCCACTAAAATCAGGGACTAGACAAGTCTGCCCACTTTCTCCCTACCTATTCAACATTGTACTTGAAGTCCTAGCCAGAGCCATTCGACAACAAAAGGAGATCAAGGGGATACAAATTCGAAAAAGAGAAGTCAAAATATCACTTTTTGCAGATGATATGATAGTATATATAAGTGACCCTAAAAATTCCACCAGAAACTCCTAAACCTTATAAACAGCTTCAGTGAAGTAGCTGGATATAAAATTAACTCAAACAAGTTAATGGCCTTTCTGTATACAAAGGTCAAACATGCTGAGAAAGAAATTAGGGAAACAACACCCTTCTCAATAGTCACAAATAATACAAAATAACCTTGGCGTGACTCTAAGGAAGTGAAAGATCTGTATGATAAGAACATCAAGTCTCTGAAGAAAGAAGTTAAAGAGCTCAGAAGATGGAAAGATCTCCCATGCTCATGGATTGGCAGGATCAATATATTAAAAATGGCTATCTTGCCAAAAGCAATCTACAGATTCAATGCAATCCCCATCAAAATTCCACCTCAATTCTTCAAAGAATTAGAAAGAGCAATCTGCAAATTCATCTGGAATAACAAAAAACCTAGGATAGCAAAAGCTCTTCTCAAGGATAAAAGAACCTCTGGTGGAATAACCATGCCTGACCTAAAGCTTTACTACAGAGCAATTGTGATAAAAACTGCCTGGTACTGGTACAGTGACAGACAAGTAGACCAATGGAATAGAATTGAAGACCCAGAAATGAACCCACACACTTACTGTCACTTGATCTTCGACAAGGGAGCAAAAACCATCCAGTGAAAAAAAGACAGCATTTTCAACAAAAGGTGCTGGCACAACTGGTGGTTATCATGTAGAAGAATGTGAATTGATCCATTCCTATCTCCTTGTACTAAGATCAAAATTAAGTGGATCAAGGAACTCCACATAAAACCAGAGACACTAAAACTTATAGAGCAGAAAGTTGGAAAAAGCCTCGAAGATATTGGCACAGGGGAAAATTCCTGAATAGAACAGCAATGACTTGTGCTGTAAGATTGAGAATTGAAAAATGGGACCTCATGAAACAGCACAGCTTCTGTAAGGCAAAAGATACCATCAATAAGACAAAAAGGCTACCAACAGTTTGAGAAGGATCTTCATCTACCCTAAATCAGATAGGGGACTAATATCCAATATATATAAAGAACTGAAGAGGGTGGACTCCAGAAACTCAAATAACCTCATTAAAAAATTGGGCTCAGAGATAAACAAAGAATTCTCACCTGAGGAATACCGAATGGCTGAGAAGCACCTGAAAAAATGTTCAGCATCCTTAATCATCAGGGAAATGCAAATCAAAACAACCCTGAGATTCCATCTTACACCAGTCAGAATGGCTAAGATCAAAAATTCAGGTGAGAGAAGATGCTGGCGAGGATGTGGAGAATGAGGAACACTCCTCCACTGTTGGTGGGATTGCAAGCTTGTACAACCACTCTGGAAATCAGTCTGTAGGTTCCTCAGAAAATTGGACATAGTACTAAAGGAGGATCCTGCAATACCTCTCCTAGGCATATATCCAGAAGATGTTCCAACCGGTAAGAATGATACATGCTTCACTATGTTCATAGCAGCCTTTTTTATCATAGCCAGAAGCTGGAAAGAACCCAGATGCCCCTCAACAGAGGAATGGATACAAAAATTGTGGTACATTTACACAATGGAATACTACTCAGCTATTAAAAAGAATGAATTTATGAAATTCCTAGGTAGATGGTTGGACCTGGAGGGCATCATCCTGAGTGAGGTAGCACAATCACAAAAGAACTCAAATGATATGTACTCACTAATAAGTGTATATTAGTCCAGAAACTTAGTATACCCAAGATATAAGATACACTTTGCAAAACACATGAATCTGAAGAAGAACGAAGACCAAAGCTTGGACACTTTGCCCCTTCTTTGAATTGGGAACAAAACTCCCATGGAAGGAGTTACAGAGACAAAGTTTGGAGCTGAGACAAAAGGATGGACCATCTAGAGACTGCCATATCCAGGGATCCATCCCATAATCAGCCTCCAAAAGATGACACCATTGCATACACTAGCGATTTTGCTGAAAGGACACTGATATAGCTGTCTCTTGTGAGACTATGCTGCGGTCTAGCAAACACATAAGTGGATGTGCTCACAGTCAGCTTTTGGATGGAACACAGGGCCCCCAATGGAGGAGCTAGAGAACATATCCAAGGAGCTAAAGGTTTCTGCAACCCTATAGGTGCAACAACATTATGAACTAATCAGTACCCCGGAGCTCTTGACTCAAGCTGCATATGTATCAAAAGATGGCCTAGTCAGGCCATCAGTGGAAAGAGAGGCCCATTGGACATGCAAACTTTATATGCCCCAGTACAGGGCAACGCCAGGGCCAAAAAGTGGGAGGTGGTGGGTAGGGGAGTGGAGGGGGTATGGAGAATTTTGGGATAGCATTAGAAATGTATTTGATGAAAATACCAAATAAAAATATTTTTAAAAAAGAATGAGTACTCCCAATAAGGAGTACATTATTTTATCCATTTAATATGTTACAAAGACATATACTATTGGAGAATGTATATAAAACTGGATATATACATACAGGAGAAAAACATTAGTACCTTTATTTATCAACTTAAACACACACATAAGCACACACAAACACACAAAGAACTTAATCCAAATGGATCAAAGACCTAAATAAAAAACCTACAACACTGAAACTGGTAGAAGAAAATATAGGGAGCCCTATATGATATAGATGTAGTGAAGGACTTTCAGGAAAAGAACTCTTTGCCTAAGAACTATGATCAACTATTGGCAAGTTGGATTAGTACAACTACAAAGTGTTTTCATGGAGATCTGCTTGTCTTTTCCTCCTGGGATTAAAGGCTTGTACTATCATGCCTGGACCTAAATTTAGCTCAGTGGTATCTTGCCCCAAGGTCACTATTCCCTTAGTTCAATTTAATATTCTTGAACACAAGATTCAGCTCCTTTTCACTTACTGGTCTTTAATACTTGAAACACATATTTTATATTTTTCATTTTTCATCTTTCTATGCTTGTTTAATATACTGTTCATGAGACTTAACCAGAGAAGAAAGTCTATGATGGGTGTTTCTGAGGCTTCCTTTGTCAGTGCAATTAATCTGAGTCTCGTCACCTTAGTCTCAGGTAGAATGTCCAGACAAGGGCAAATAGTAGCCTCATTCTTCACAAAATATTACAAAACAGTCTCTAGGTCTCATATTAAAATTTTCCAATGAAACCACCTGGTAAATAGCTGAACAATTCGAATCACTCCCAGTAACAATATCTTCCATATTCCCACTAGGAGACCCCATTGAGCCCCATTTAAAGTATTCCACAGCTTTCTATATCTAAAGTCCCAAAATCCAGATTCTTCTAAACAAAAGCATGGTCATGCCTGTCACAGCAATACCTCACTCCTGGTACCAACTGTTATCTTAGATAGGGTTTTATTACTGTGCACAGATATCATGACCAAGACAACTCTTATAAGGACAATATTTAATTAGGGCTGGCTTACTACTTCAGAGGTTTAGTCCATTATCATCAAGTTGAGAGCATGACAGCATAGAGGCAGGCATGATGCAGGCAAAGCTGAAAGTTCAATATCTTCATCTGAATGCTGCTAGTGAAGGCTGCTAGTAGAAAGCTACTAGTGGAAGACTGTAGGTAGTATGAGGGACTTAAAGTCCACACCCACAGTGACACACTTATTCCAACAAATTCATACCTCCTCCAAACGGGCTAATAATTCTAATAATGCCACTTCCTGGGTCTAGCATATGCAAACCATCACAGAAACTTACAAAGGAAGACCAAATTTTGAATGCTTAAATCCTACTTAGAAGGGAGAACAAAATAATCACAGAAGATAGAGGAAGAGAGGGATCTGGGATGAAGCGAGGAGGGGAAGGGATGAAAGGGGCCAGGATCAGGTATGGGAAGACATAGGAGAGAAGTACAGAGGGTCAGGAAATTGAACAGAAATATGTAACAGTGGTGGATGGAAACTGGGGATAGCCACTAGAAAGTCTCAGATGCTAGGGAAGCAAAAGGCTCCCAGGACCCAACCAGAATAACATTGGCCAAAATACCCAAAGTAGAGATATAACCTGCAGAGACCATCTCCACTGGATTGGCAAGGCCCCCAGTTGAGGGATGGTGACACCAATCCATCTAAAAAAGTTTAACTCAGAATTGTTCTTATCTAAAGGAATAGCAGAGACCAAAAAATGGAGCAGAGACTAGAAAGGCCATCCAGAGACCATCTGACCTAGGAATCCATCCCACCTGCAGACTTTATTACTGATGCCAAGAAGCACTTGCAGATAGATAGGAGCCTGATATAGCTATCCTCCCCCTCTCTCCCCCTAGCAGCTCTTCCAGCACCTGACCAATACAGATGCAGTTACTAACAGCCAACCATTGAACTGTACCAGGGGACCCAAATGGAAGAGTTAAGAGAAGGACTGAAAGAGCTGAAGAGAATTGCAACCACATAGGAAGAACAACAATATCAACTAACCTGAACTCCCAGAGCTCCCAGGTACTAAACCACCAACCAAAGAATATACATGGAGAGACCTATGTCTCCAGCTATATATTTAGCAGTGGATTGCCTTATCTAGCATCAGTGGGAGGGGAGGCTCTTGGTCTTTTGGAGGCTTGATACCCTAGAGTAAGGTGATGCTATAGTGGTGAGACAGGAATGGGGGTGGGGTGGGGGAGGACCCTCATAGAGGCAAAAGGGAGGAGGTATGGAATGGGAGGGTGGCAAAGGGGAAACTAGGAAGGGGACCATTTGAAATGTAAATAATGTAATATAACACACACACACATATGTGTGTGTGTGTGTGTGTGTGTGTGTGTGTGTGTGTGTGTGTGTGTGTGTGTGTGAAACTATCTTAAACTGTCCTCAGCTAAATATATTAGTCCACTACTCTTTTATTTGGTTGGTTGATTGATTTTGGTTTTTGAGATATTGTGCTTCTGTGTAGCTCTGGTTGTCCTGGTACTCACTTTGTAGATCAGAGTGGCTTCAAACTCATAGAGATCTGACACTGCCTCCCACGCACTAGGATTAAAGGTGTGTGCTACCACAGCCAACCTTAGTCTACTAATTAAATAAGGCCTTCCTCAACATTTCAAGAAATGGGGAACATATTACCAGATTCTTTATCATAATGTGACAAGAATGGCTTCTACCCAAATTCCTAATAAAGGTGTTATTCTGCTTGGGAAAAAAATCCTGCTCACTATTGTTCTTATTTTTAAAATTGGAATTAAATTTATGTCATCATGTTAGCAAGGCAAGGACTGTGTCATTGAGTTAAAGCTTTTTTTTTTCAATTTTTTAATTCTTAAACAGAATTGTACTAAGTTGTCCATGTGGGTCTTGAACTCACTGTGTAGCCAAGATGGGTCTTGAGTTTATGAGCCTCCTGCTGAAACTCCATGAGTAGTTAGGATTACATATCTGCACATTCAAGTCTTAAGCCTCCTATAACTGTTAAGTGTTTGTTAACCAAGACACTTTTTTAATATTTTAATTTAATTTTATTTATATACAAATGTATACATATATCTTATTTTATATTATTCTTTAATTTTTATACAGAGTTGATTTGAATGTCCTGGTACTTGGTATGTAGGCCTGGCTGGTTTTAAACTCACAGAGACCCAGATGTCTCCAGAGTGCTGTGATTAAAGGTATGTAGAAGCACACCTGCCAATAATTACTTTTGATGCTCATTTCAACAACTTTCAGTTTTCACTGTGACTACATTATAAATTTTGATGTATACTCCATGGTTATTCAAATTATCTTAGTGGATTTAGTGTGAGAACTTTTTAAGTGGCAAATGACTAAAACATTGGGGTTTACATTTTTTCTTTTAGTTTACTGTTCTGATATTTTCTGATACTAAAGAGGGTAAGTTTTACTTTCAATCATATATGATGTGTATTAGTCAGGGTTCTCTAGAGTCACAGAACTTATGGATAGTCTGTATATAGTAAAAGAATTTATTGATGACTTACAGTGAGCAGCCCAATTCGCAACAATGGTTCAGTCGCAGCTGTGAATGAAAGTCCAAGGATCTAGCAGTTAGTCTCACACAGCAAGCAGGCAAAGGAGCAAGAGCCAGACTCCCTTCTTCCAATGTCCTTATATTCTCTCCAGCAGAAGGTGTAGCCCAGATTAAAGGTGTGTTCCACCACACCTTTAATCCCAGATGAAAGGTATAGCCCAGATTAAAGGTGTGTTCCTTAAACTCAGAGATTTAATCTTCTGGAATCCATAGCCACTATGGCTCAAGATCTCCATACCAAGATCCAGATCAGAAACTTCTATCTCCAAGCCTCCAGATGAGGGTCACTGGTGAGTCTTCCAATACTGGATTGGACTTCATTCCAAATATAGTCAAGTTGACAACCAGGAATAGCCAGTACACGATGCCATCTGCTTTTTGTGTTTGTGTTACCTGGAAATATTATTGTTTTATTCACTAAATCAACTACTCAATCCACTTAATTTGTCATTTTGTTTAGTCTTTAATCATTGTAGACAAATAATTAGCACTAGCTAACTAAAAATTAGTATGCATACAATGATGTTAATGTAAAACATGACCTATTAAAAAGTTTAGTACCTCATATAATGGTTTATCTAAATAATGCTTTGGAATAATGGGGAAAATTTGCCAAGCCAACATAGAACAAATTATGAATTCCATTTTCTTTGAAAATGATAAAATAAAGCATAGAAAGAAAGCTTGTTTCCTAAATGGACAGTCATTAGTTTTAAATTAGTTCCATTCTAGTTCCTTAAAAGAACACATGCTTATTCTTTGAGAACAAGAATCAGGTGATTGTGCACAGCTTAGCTGAATCTCATATTCAGGGTAAAACCACACTGCGCTCACAGACCGATTTCATCCTAAGACTCAATTCACACTACATCCACTTCCAAGCTCTTTAACATTCTCAGTTCAAGTCTGCTTTCTTGCAGCTGTCTCTCTGATAATTCCAGCTCATTGCTCTCTGTTTTCTGTGAAGTACATAACATTCTGTGGAAAATGCAAAATGCACATTTCATTGGACTCAGATGGAAATACATAGATCATTTTTACTTTACCAAGGATGCTCATCTGGAAGATCTTATTGCATCAATTCCATGTGGTTATTTTGCTTTTGAGTTAATCAATATCGTTAACTAAAGTAGCAGATTTTGTTTCTATGTTTTATACCGATGCTTTACAAAGGCTTACCTAATAGCAGGCAAACTTTTTTGGAATTTTATCCTGTTGTTATGGAAAGGATCTAGGCATAACCAAAATGTCCAAAGAGTAGATGATTGAGCTAAGTATAGTAGCATGTGTATTTATATCACATCACTTTGATCTTTGCTCAACTCCAAAGAATGCCAGTTTTGCTTACCAAGAATATTGAGCTTCCAATCCCTACTTTCTCTTTTTGATACACAGACTGTAATCCTGCCTCAATTCAACTAAATATAGCTTTATTTGTTATTGAACTTCTGAATTCCAATTTTCAATTTTTTCCACACTTAAAGCTGTATCCATACTTTAAACTTTTATTGTAATACCATTTAAGAATTCTTGCTCATAATCCCTAACCCTAAACTCTCATTAAAAAGTGAGCTGTCCCCGGGCGTGGACAGCACTTGGGAGGCAGAGGCAGGCAGATTTCTGAGTTCAAGGCCAGCCTGGTCTACAGAGTGAGTTCCAGGACAGCCAGGGCTATACAGAGAAACCCTGTCTCGAAAAACGAAAGAAAGAAAGAAAGAAAGAAAGAAAGAAAGAAAGAAAGAAAGAAAGAAAGAAAGAAAGAAAGAAAGAAAGAAAGAAAGAAAGAAGAGAGAGAGAGAGAGAGAGAGAGAGAGAGAAAGAAAGAAAGAAAGAAAGAAAGAAAGAAAGAAAGAAAGAAAGAAAGAAAGAAAGGTGAGCTGTCAAGAAAAATAAATTAACTTTTCCTGTGACTTCTAACAACTACTGGATTAATGTAATTACTAATTACTCCATGGCAGAATTTCTAAAAGGTCAGGCAGTCAATTTATGTGAAATTTATTCTGATACTATTATTTTATGCATTTTACTATTCTCTAATTTCTGTTTTTGCTGTTTTGGTGGACAAAGTTCTATGTAATATGTAGAGAATATTCACACAATGGTATGCCTCTCTGTGTTACTTTTTTTGTACCCTTACAAAACAGAGACAGATGGCAGCTGATACCAAGAGTCAGGAGACAGTATTTCAAATGCAGTTGATTTTTGTTATAGAATTCAATATATTTGTAATATGTCCTAATATGTTTTTATTTTAAGAAAATAACTTGGCAGCGTGCTAATGGTATTTAACAATTTTAACAACTGGTACTTTGTAGCAAGGACTCACATAAATGGTATAGAACCAGAGAGAGGAAGAAATGCAGTCATTTATCTGTTTCTGTAGAACTCAGAGAACCTTATTCTAGAACTCAGATATTCTAGAACTTAAATGAGAGACAGCTGAAACACAGACTTTACACTTAGACATTTTTTATGTGAAGTCTCAAATAGAAATGTTAGTCCATGTAGATGGCTGTTATAAACGATCTTGAATATGGCTGTAACTACTAAAACAATGGGATTCAATAATCTACCTTTTGGTAAGCCATTCAACTGTTATGTTCTATGAAAAGAAAGAACTTTATTTATGCATATTTGAATACACAAAAACATATATACACACATATATGATAAGGAATCATAGCCTAAATGCATGTATATAAAACATTTAGAAGACAAATGTAATTTTGGATAATAATTTTATTTGGACCTTGATGCTAAATTATTTTTATTTTGATGTTATTAATTATAAAGTGAGACACACTCAACAGGAATACATGTTAGAATGAGAAGGCCAGTAGTAATTAGGGTGAAGAGATAAATATGATGAGACTATAGAGAAGAAAGGAGAATTTATCAAATATCATGTATGGCTACTTAATTAGAAGTACTGTACCATGATGGGACTTTATGCAAAATTATCAAGCTACTATATTCTCTTTAGTCTCTGGAGCTATTGGAAAACCCAATGTAACAGGTGAAAATAAATGCTGACGGCACCATTTTTGTTAAATGTCCTATTACTCGGTTGTGGAAGATGAGTATTATTTAAGTTCATTCACAGATGTACTAAATAGGTAAATAATTCTTCAATTCTAAATAAAATTACACTTCATAATAATCACCAAATATGTTACTGGAAAGCATGCAAAGTAACTCCATACTTCAGTATTTGACTCTCAAGCTACAAGTGTTGCTTTCACTCGCTTCTCTCTGGGGATTTTGATTGTTTCCCAAGAGTGTTGTATATCCAATGAAGTGAGTCTTCCAGTAAGTGTTGATTTCTTCCTGAGTAATCAAGGCACTTTTTTCCCTTATTTTTTTTTATTGCCTTTAATTTTATTTTTTTATTTAAACAATTTTATTAGATATTTTCTTCATTTACAATTCAAATCCTATCCTGAAAGTCCCTTATACCCTTCCCCCACCCTGCTCTCCTGCCCCCCCCCCAACTTCCTGGCCCTGGCATTCCCCTGTATTGGGGCATATAATCTTTGCAAGACCAAGGACCTCTCCTCCCAATGATGGCTGATTAGGCCATCTTCTGCTACATATGCAGCTAGAGACATGAGCTCAGAGGGTACTGGTTAGTTCATATTGCTATTGCTCCTATAGGGTTACAGACCCCTTCAGCTCCTTGGGTACCTTCTCTAGCTCCTCCATTGTGGGCCATGTTCATTCCAATAGATGACTGTGAGCATCCACTTCTGTATTTGCCAGGCACTGGCATAGCCTCACAAAAGACAGCTATATCTGGGTCAGCAAAATCTTGTTGGTATATTCAATAGTGTCTATGTTTGGTGGTTGATTATGATACCTGAGATACAATTTGCAAAACACATGAAACTCAAGAAGAAGGAAGATCAAAGTGTGGACACTTTGACCCTCCTTAGAATGGGGAACAAAATACCCATGTAAGGAATTACAGAGACAAAGTTTGGAGCTGAGACAGAAGGAAGGCACTTCTTTTACTTGAGGTTGATTTTCAACCTGAAACACTTTCCTGTTACCTCTCTTCAAAGGCAAAAGACTCATAATAATATTCTATTCTCTAATAACCAAGTATTAAATGAAGGCTTATTGGTTGTACCATTCAAATTATCTATCATTATTGGAATTTACTTATCCAACATGTACAAAGATAATGTTGACTTTCAGCCATTGTAGTTACTGTTCTATTGCTGACCCCACTCCAAGGCCCAACTTAATCATTTTCCTACTGCTATGAAGAGACACCCTGACCAAGATATTTAATTGAGTGCTTGCTTACAATTTCATATATTTAGTCCATTTTTAGCATTACAGCATGCATAGCACTGGAGTAGTAGCTGAGAGCTACATAATGATCTACAGGCAGAGAAGGAGGGGGAGAGGGAGGGAGGGAGAGAGGGAGAAAGGGAGGGGTAGAGGGAGAGAGAGAGAGAGAGAGAGAGAGAGAGAGAGAGAGAGAGAGAGAGAGAGAGAGAGAGAGAGAGACTAGACCTCCTAATCTTTCTAACCCTATCAAAGACACCCATGCTCTGGTGACTAAGCATTAAAATATATGAGCCCTGTGGGAGCATTAATATTTTAAGCAATACAAGTAACTTTGACAATTAAATTCAGAAAACCAGAAAGTTAAGAAACAATTTAGATTATAAAGCTCAGATCATTAATGAGTGTTTGAACTGAATACCCACTCAGGATTTCATGTAGTGAAGTGTAGGGCTACTTTGTCCTAATTTTGTCTTTCTTCTATTTAAATATTCCTCTACTTATGTAGACTGTGATTTCCCTCCCACCCCTACAGTATTGCTAGCATATAACAGGTGAAAAGACATGATTCTAGACTGAGTTGAGGATTTTGACAAAGTTGATTGAACTTGTGGCCATCTTAGCTGGGCTAAGCTTAGGATTACAGGTAAAAAGACAGGAGCTTGAAGCATAAGAAAACATTTGAGTCCCTTGTAAATGTGAAGTGCAATTTTCAGTTATGAATGAACATGGATATTTTTAATATAGAAATTATATACTCAAATGTGCTAAGAATCTGCAGGTCATGGTATTTTTTTTCAAATTGGATATTTTCTTTATTTGTACTTCAAATGTTATCCCCTTTCCTGGTCCCCCCACCCACCCACCCCTTTCCTTTTTCTCCACATCCTCTCTAGCATCTGGTGTCACCTGAGTTTTTGATCTTAGTCATTCTGAATGGTGTGAGGTAGAATCTCGGGGTCATTTTTACTTGCATTTCCTTGATAACTAAGGGTGTTAAACACTTCTTTAGTTGCTTGTCAGCCATTCAGTATTCCTCAGTTGGGAATTTTCTGTTTAGCTCTGTATTCCATTTCTTAATAGGGTTATTTGATTCTCTGGACTCTACCATTTTGAGTTCTTTGTATATACTGAATATTAGCCCTCTATTGGATGTAGGATTGTTAAAGTTCTTATCCCAGTCTATTGGTTGCTGCTTTGTCCTATTAACAGTGTCCTTTGCCTTAGAGAAGCTTTGCAATTTTATGAGGTCCCATTTGTAGATTCTCGATCTCAGAGAATAAGCCATTAGTGTTCTGTTCAGGAAAATTTCCCCTGTGCCTGTGTATTCGGGGCTCTCCCCAATTTTCTCTTCTATTAGTTTCAGTGTATCTGGATTTATGTGGAGTTCCTAGAACCACTTGGACTTGAGCTTTGTAAAAGGAGATTAAAAAAAGGGTTGATTTGCATTCTTTTACATGCTGACCTCCAATTGAACTAGTACCATTTGTTGAAAATGATGTCTTTTTTTCCCACTGGATTGTGGAGAAAAAAGCTCCTTTGTCAAAGATGAAGTGATCATATGTATGTGGTGGACCTTTTGGAGTCACGAGTATACTATCATATCATCTGCAGATAGTGATATTTTGACTTCTTCCTTTCCAAATTGTATCCCTTTGACCTCCTTTTGTTGTCTAATTGCTTTATCTAGAACTTCAAGTACTCTATTGACTAAATAGGGAGAGAGTGGTCATAATCTTAAACTGATGGTAAATACAGTTTAAGATTAGTTATAACGGTAAAAATTTTATATTTTTTTCATGAGCAGTGAGGATATTATTATAAATATGTACTCACTGATAAGTGTATATTAGTCCAAAACCTAGGATACCCAAGATATAAGATACAATTTCCTAAACACATGAAACTCAAGAAAAATGAAGACTGAAGTGTGGACACTATGCCCCTCCTTAGAAGTGGGAACAAAACACCCATGGAAGGAGTTACAGAGACAAAGTTTGGAGCTGAGATGAAAGGATGGACCATGTAGAGACTGCCATATCCAGGGATCCACCCCATAATCAGCATCCAAACGCTGATACAATTGCATACACTAGCAAGATTTTATCGAAAGGACCCAGATGTAGCTGTCTCTTGTGAGACTATGCCGGGGCCTAGCAAACACAGAAGTGGATGCTCACAGTTAGCTAATGGATGGATCACAGGGCTCCCAATGGAGGAGCTAGAGAAAGTACCCAAGGAGCTAAAGGGATCTGCAACCCTATAGGTGGAACAACATTATGAACTAACCAGTACCCCGGAGCTCTTGACTCTAGCTGCATATGTATCAAAAGATGGCCTAGTCGGCCATCACTGGAAAGAGAGGCCCACTGGACACGCAAACTTTATATGCCCCAGTACAGGGGAACGCCAGGGCCAAAAAGGGGGAGTGGGTGGGTAGGGGAGTGGGGGTGGGTGGGTATGGGGGACTTTTGGTATAGCATTGGAAATGTAAATGAGCTAAATACCTAATAAAAATGGAAAAAAAAGAAATCATAAAAAAAAAGGCTTTTGGTTATCCATATTCTGGCAAAAACTGTCTAGGTTTTGGTGTAAGACTAAGAAAGAAAATCAGTAATAATGTTTCAAAGTTGCAATCGACATTGGCATTGGCAATCAAAGCAAATCATAGCCAAATACCTAGTTAGGACTAGGAAGTTCTCCAAAAGTATGTTTCCAGAGAGGAGATCTTTTTGTTTTTCACAAAAGTAATATTCCATAGGTGATAGCATAGTAGTTACTTAAAGAAAACAAGAAAAGGCACATAGAATAAAAAAAAATTGAAGAGAAATGAGAAAGATGTTGAATACTGACAACATTTCTTTTATATTTACTATGGTGTTATGTTTTTCATTTGGTGAGATGATACTTTCACAGCAGATTATCACTGTTACCAATGTAAAAATCCTTAGCTTCATTACTCAATAAATTCCTTTCTTTAGTAATCTGATGATGATGTGAATACACTCAATAGGTTACAGAAAGAGAAAAATCTATAGGAACCATACATAAAACAATACAACTTCATAGATTCTTAAAATGTGTTTTTGTCTTAAATGCTAGACCTAAGTATATGCTCTATATGACTAAGTTGTTTAGGTCTGTAGTGAAATATCCTGGCAGAATGTAAAAGGACACAGAAGCCCTGAAATTGGCAAGATAGACGTCAGTGTTAGCAGAACTAGCTTCCCTGATTTACAAAAATAGAGGTGCACAATGCTCTGGCCACTCCTTGAACCTGTGTGTCTGCCAATGTTCTGGCCAGGTGTGTGCCCATTGCTGCACCTTCATTAGACTCTTTCCTTGTACCCCTCTCATACCCATTTCTTGAGAATAGACATTGTTTAGATCTGGAAATCCCCTACTCTCCCCCTTCTCCTTTCCCCCCTGAGGGCCTATAAAAACTGGGATCTCTTTCGCCTCGAGGTTGACTCCTCTATCCCTGCGTGGGATATGAGTCGTTCTGAGAGCTCTGGCTTTCCCCGAATAAAGCCTCATGTGGTTTGCAACAAGCTCGGTCTATCGTGAGTTCTTGGGTGTCTGCTATTGTCCTGAGGCTTGAGCGAGAGGCTCCTTTTGGAGTCTTTCAGTAGCATGTACATATTTCCCAACTAACCAGTACAGTGTATGCATATAGCATAATTTCAAGCCTGTTTTATTTAGAAACAAAGTTGCCTTTAATTCTGTTAGTAACATAATTATCAATTTCATATTTGTAGTGTTTTGTTATTTTTATATTCAGCGCGTGTGTGCTCTTTTCTCTGTGTGTTTAAAATTATTTGTGAGATAAATTTCTCTGAATGGTGGTTACAGGTTGCAACTTATAATTCTAAATGTTTCGGGGACATTCATATAGACATTGTTGTCCCAAACAACAACACTACATTTGCCAAGACTTCTATCCTCTCCTTCAGGTTCATTGACTTCCTTTTAATTTTTACACATATTATTTTCTTCACAGTCTCCCATTTCCAACTGTTCTATTACTAGCTAGTTTAAGGGGTTTTTTCTATTTAGTGTGTTTAGAAGTTTAAAGAAAAACAATAAATCTAGATATAAAAACCTTTGAGTAATATATGTTTATTAATCTAAACTATTCCAGTCTACAATTCTACAGTTTTTATATACCTATGTGTCTGTATCACTGAACTTACCAATTGCCGTTGATAATAAGGAATTATTAGTAATACTTTAATGTTGTATAGGATTACACAGAGATAACTGAAGTAGAAACATTAAATAGAATTTCACAAAAAATAAATGTGATAAAGTAATATTTGATAAAATATGTACTAAAATTTACATATTTATCCTAATTAATATAAAGAGTCACTTGAAATTCAAAGACATTATTATTAAGATTTTTCCTAATGTATTAAATAAAAGCCATGCATTGAGCTACTCACTAATCCATTTTTACCCATTTTGTGTTCTTTCTGCTACACTTGGTCTGCCCACTCTCAAGTCCTTTTCTGCCATGTTTTTTGTTTTTACCTTTAGTTCTCCTCCTGATGGACTGACTCCTCCAGAAGACAGTTCATTAAATATGACCATTACCTACAAAGTACTTAAGGAGAAGAGACATAGTGGCAGCAACTCCTTTCCTATAAAATTTTCTTTCACCCCTTACTTCAAAATGACAGTGTTGGAGATCTTGGAACATGTGAAGATTACCCTCTTGCCACTGTGTCTGGAATTAACCCTGTTCTTCTCTGGATAGCCACCAGTTGGGAGATCCCAATACCACAACCCCCCTGAAGTAGTGATAACCTTGAGAGTCACAGGCATTTACAGAAGTATGGATGATCCAGGCTGGATCTCTTATAACCTACACTTTAGGGGTCAAAGACACATTGTCCACGTGAAAGCCAAGAAGAAATTGGTATCCAGATCTCTCATGTGTTCACCTACGCTGATCAGGGTGCTCTTCTTGAAGAGCAGCCTATTGTCCAGAATGACTTCTACTATCATGGTTATGTGGAAGGAGATCCAAAATCCATGGTTACTCTTACTATTTGTCTAGGAAACATTCAAGGAATGCTGCAGACAAATGGAATCACTTATGAAATCAAGCCCAAGGTGGTTCCTGCCATATTTGAACATCTAGTATATAAGATGGATCAGGAGGACACAGAGTATACACCCATAGGATGTAGACTAACAAAAGAAGAAAGAGCAGAACAACTGAAATTTTAAGAGAATGAAAATTCCACTCTGATGCAAATTTCTTTTACAGGATGTTGGGTCCACCAATAGTTTCTTGAACTAGCAATTGTGGTAGATCATGGAAGATTCATTATCAGGAACAGTAATTCATCAGTTGTGGAGATGGATGTAGTAGTCATGGGAGTCAATTTAGTAGATGATATTTATTGTTCAATTAATCTTGATGTGGTTCTAATTGCAATTGAAATTTGGAATGCAGGAAACCCCTACACAGTAACTACCACACGCCACACGATGGAGAACTTCTGCAAATGGAAGCAATCCAGCTTCAGTAACCATGTGGTTCATGATTCTGCACACATCATTGTGAAGCAGGATTTTTGTGTTAATGATCTTACTGTGTCGTATTTTTCAGGAGTGTGAAATACTGATTTTAATTATGGTTTAGAGTGCATTGTGGATGATAGCCTGGCTTCATTTCAGACATATATGACACATGAGATTGGTCACGTGTTGAGAATGATGAATGATGAAGGGAAATATTGTACATGTGAGAGAAGCATATGCATAATGAACAAAAAGCTAGCACCCTCTGATGCATTCAGCAACTGTAGTTATGAACAGTTCTTAGAGACTACTTCTAGAAAGACTTGTTTATGCAATTTCCCAAATCCAGAGGCTATTATTACAAGGAAATACTGTGGGAATGGAGTGATTGAAGAAGAAGAGGAATGTGACTGTGGTCCCTTAAAACTGTGTGCCCAGGATATATGCTATTTAGAAAACTGCACTCTGGTATCTGGGGCAACATGTGCTACAGGGCTATGTTGCCAAAACTGCAAGTTCATGCCATCAGGCACAGTGTGTAGGGTACCTGAAAATCAGTGTGATCCCTGAGTAGTGTAATAGAACCTCTAGTGCATGCCCAGAAGATTTGTATGTGGAGGAGGGGATCCACTGTCTGGGCAGTAGTGTTTGCTTTCAAAAGTGATGTAATAGCTGTGATGAACAGTGCAGAAAACTTTTTTGTAAAGGAGCCAAGAATATGAATAAGAGTTGCTACATAAAAATGAACACCAGAGGAGATCACTTTGGTCACTGTGGTATGAAAAACACTAAGTATGAAAGATGTGATGAGAAACATGCTCTGTGTGGGAGAGTGCAATGTGACAGAAGTTCCTCATTGAAAGCACAACCATTCTACTGTGCTTTCAATTCACATCAATGAATACAGCTGCTAGAGTACTGACTACCATTTTGGGATGAGTGTACCTGGTATTGGTGAGGTGAAGGATGGTACAGAATGTGGTTCAGACCTGTTTTGCTTAGAAAGGAAATGTGTCTTTATGCCACTGTGGGAAAAATCTTGTATGCCTACATTCTGCAATAATAAAGGTTTATGCAACAGTAAACATCATTGCCACTGCAATGAACATTGGTCCCCACCCAACTGTCTGAACAAAGGCTTTGGAGGCAGTATTGACAGTGGGCCCCTTCCCAAACCAGTATCATTCCCAGTGATTTTCATCGTTTCATACTAGTTATTTGGATTGTTACTTTAAGTTCATGTGCCCTCTTTTTACTTGGTCTTTTGTGTTTAGAAAAGAGAAGATATGACCAAAGAGGGAGGAATGCTGCAGCTTTATCTAGGAAAAATGATAATGTTGAGAAGTCATCCAAGAAAGAAGAGAAACTTACTGGAACAGAACTTAAGAAGCAAAAGCAAAATCTTGAGAAGTTATCTGAGAAGGAAAAACAGAAAAAGGCTAAAGCTGAGGAAAGGGCCTAACATCCAAATGTTCTACAGTAGAGAGATGGATGCCATGAAGTATTGCCCCAGTGTAAACAATGATAAAATATTCATACCTCATGTCGGAAATAATTGCAAAATGTAGAACTTTAAAAAAATCCACCCAGTCTTAGAAAAATGTCCCATATATTCTTTTCTGGTATTCTGGTAGCAGAATATGGCATATATTAGTGGCTGTTGAAAAAACAATCCCAGAGATCTCTTGTATTTCAAGGTCATGAATGTATAACCATAAAGATACTTTTAGCATATCCCCATTTTTCATTAATTTAAAATTTTAACTAGTTTATTCTTTAGTTGTTGAATTAGTTTGTATATGGTTGCTGGTCAAAGCAGAGATAGTTGATGCTGTATCTTTGTTAGTTTTTTTGCGTCTCAATTAGAAACCTCTTTCTTTCTGACATGAAGAAAAAATTTACACTTGCTTTTCTCTAGGTCTTCCTTCCACTTTTTGTCAATAGGAGTGCTACACGGAGAATGATAATCTAAAGGCAAGTTGGTAAGAAATGTATGTCTACATTGCCCTAGCAACACCTGTAGTTTTAAGTCTGTATATTATTATTGAAGTTGCTAACTTTAGACAAGTAAAATTCAGCAAAATTTCATTGAACAAAGGAGGTTTCATGCATTGCTCATCCACTGACCCTGAGTAGAATGAATATGAAGTAAGCTCTGACTTTTTTCCTTTGCTAAAGATCCTTTGCCTCCTTTTTGGAAACCTTGACTCTACCTAAATATCCAATTTCTGGACAATTTGTGTTCTGTCTATTGTAATTGAAGTGGTTACAAGATAACATTATCTCCTGCGTAACATAATACATAGTCTGGTTTTGGTACTAATGTTCGTGTACAAAAGGGATATAAACTTAAGTCATTTGTCCACATGGATATATAATAGTTACTATGTAGCAAATGCTTAAGTGGTACTAGATACATATAAAATACTTCAATGTAGATAAATAATATATATTCTTTCATTCTATTTTTATTTTATGTGCATGGGTGTTCTGTCCATATGTCTGTAAACCATGTACAAGCAGTGCCATTGAGGTCATAGAGAGTGCTAGATCCCTCAGACTACAGTTAAAGGTAGTTGTGAGCCATCATATGAGTACTAGAAACTTAGCGTAGATCCTCTGGAAGAACACTCAGTGCACTTGACCATTGAAACATCTCTTTGTCTTCCTAATATAGATTTCTTTTCTTTTTTTTATTGGATACTTTCTTTATTTACGTTTCAAAAGTTATCCCATTTCCTGGTCCCCCCCACCCCCAAAGAAACCCCCTATGTAACCCCTTTCCACCTGCTTCTATAAACATGTTCCCCCACCAAACCACCCCCTCCTGCCTCCCTGCTCTGGCATTCCCCTACACTGGGGCATCAAGCCTTCCTGGGACCGAAGGCCTCTCCTCCCATTGACACCCAACAAGGCCATCCTCTGCTACACATGAGGCTGGAGCCATGTCTCTCCATGTGCACTCTTTGTTTGGTGGTTTAGTCTCTGGGAGCACTGGGGAGGGGGAGGGGAGCCTGATTGATTGATTATGTTGTTCTTCCTATCAGGTTACAAACCCCATGTGTTAGCTAAAATATACTAGTCTAAAGTTATCTTTTGTAAATTAGAATTTATAAACTGTTTAAATTATCATTTTACAGCTTTTCATGGACTATGTAAAAACAATAAAGGTTGACCTATACCAAACCCTATTCACCAAAATTTTCATTAAAATTATAATCAAATGCTATTATCAATCCTAGAAACTTAAAAATGACCCCCTAATGAAAAACACCAAAATAAAATAGCATTTTGATAGATATCACCCTCAACATTTAGAAAGTAAACTATTGACATATTTAAAAGCAAAATATGTAATAGATTGTATTTTCAGAAAACTGTTGAGTCACTTTCTTCTGACATATTACCATATTATAAAATAAAGTTTTACCAAGCACTGACATATCCAAATACCTCAGTAGTTATAAACAACAAACTTTCTTGAGCAATCTACTTACAAGGCTGAGAATTAGAATCAATGAACTGTCTGTGAAAGCATAATATTATGACAGGTTCTTACTCCTGTGCCTCAACATTAAGGTGAAAATCTTATGTGCTTCTGTCCACTACTTTTGTGCGCAGTGCCTGCAGAGGTTAAATGAGAGCATTTGTGTTCTCTTGGAACTGGAGTTACAGTAAGTTGCAAGCTGCTATGTGGGTGTTGAGAATTGAACCTGGATCCTCTGCAAGAGCCCCAGGTTTTGTTATATTTTTTTTAATCTGGAGAACCATTTTGAAATTTCAAAGAATAAATAAATATGTGTGTATTGTTTTTATTTAAAACTTTTAAATCTATGAATACTACATTTCTCCTAAATTATTATATAAGCTTATTTTAATTAAGCTATAGTTTCCACATTGTGATCATTATATCAAATCAAAAGAATACAAGTGTCATTCTTATGAAAGCTACAATATAAAGTACAGTCTACTTCTTTTTCTTGCTGATGTACCTAACATTAAAATTACTTATCAAATAAAGTATAAGTAGATGACAGAATTTTGGTGAATATACTTTGTATTACCCATGTAAATTGAACATATCAGGAACAAATATTTTATCTTCCAAGTTTCAAAGCCAAGTTAAACATACAAATATTACTTACCTTTCATCTGATTCTTATGTGTGAATATTTATATAACTATTATACTCTTAGTGAATTCATGTTTTTCTACAAATACTCAAGAAAAACTTATCACCCAACCATATAGATGTTTTTGAGAGTAGAGTTCAGAATAAAATAGTGATCATTCCAGACTTACATTTTACTCTCAAATAAAGCAGATATAGCATTTCTGAATATATATGAAAATTATAGCACAGTTTGTTTACAGTGTTCTAAAAATCAAAATTTAATCAAACCAATACTTTCTCCAAGGCAAAACATGTGGAAGTACGAGTATAAAGTCACATATGCATGCACACACACAGAAATACACACACAGAAACACATCTATATACAAATATATAGTCAAATAACAATACTAATTAACAAAGATATTAGAATACAGAAGGCTGCCTACAAATGAGTTCAAGAAAAGGAAAGGAACATTCTAGTTGGACAAGATATAGTTTAAAGTCAAGTGCATGCAAAACAAAGATGAATTTGATGATTTAAAGATCTTTGCATGTCTACAGTTTTAATATTTGCTTAGAACAGTTAAGCTTCCTAAGGGACCGAGTCAAACAGTGTTTCATGGGCACAATCATTGAAGTTTATATTCCTCCAGAGACAAAGGAAAGCCACTGGAGAGCTAGTCACCTACAGAACCGACCCAAGATAGTCGCATAGATGCAGAAGGAAACTAGGTAATAGGCTTTTACAGAAATTTAGGTTGGCAAAAACTGATGCTTGTCAATGTGAGTTGAAGAGGTGAAGATGGATTGTAATAGAGAATAGTGGCATATGGTTAAAAAAAAAGAAACATTACATCTATCTATGTTAAAAAAATAAAGAGTAAAATGTTCCTAATATATATATAGCTAATGTATGTTTAACATACATTAATCTTCATTAAGATAGGGAATATGGAATGAGATATAAATCTGTATTTAATTGACCAAATTATTATGGCTCACAAGAGTGTGTTCAGTAGAAAGTTTGAGCTCTGTATAAGTTACTAAACTGAAGAAACAATTCACTTTATTGGGTGGGGGTGATCTCATAGCTTAACTGCATTCTAGGCAAGTAGATGCTGCTGTATAAGAGTATGTAACTGCCACAGAATTTTCTCCCAAGTATTTTGAGCAACACTAAATAAGGGGATAAATGGAAGCCTCATAATCAAGTATGTTCAGAGACTTGCTTTGTGTCTGTTGCAGTGCATTTGTGAATATATCACAGGGAGGGGTCCCAGGAAATGAATTTCCTGTGTACAGAAACAATATTAAGAAGAGTTGTAATAACTGGTATAAATTTAGAAAGAGAAGGTGAGAGAGAAAAAATATGAGACCTTTGTCTTTTACTTTTGAACATGATGGTACATGTTAAAACAAGGACAGCTCACCATTTGACATTGAGACATGATGTCATCAACAAATGTACTGAGTCATGTTCACAGCTATCTCAGGACACATGCTGCTTGAAGACTGCATGTTGGACACACCTGCCTCAGAGGGTGGAAGAGAAGTCATGTTATTTCACTTACTTTATAGAGGATAGTTTTGCCTGTGGAATAGAGAAGAGATTGATGGTGAGGACAGACAGGCACTGATGTGAGTTAGTCTATACTGCATTGTACAGCCTGTCTTCTCTGTAAAATCTCACTGAAATTTCCTATCCCACCCTAACTCTACTATATCCCTTAAATATCTTACATGTTCAAGAATTGTCTATAGTATTTCTCACCTGAACTGAAGATTGAAACTAGTGTAACTGTAATAACGTAGGAATCAGGATGAGGTCAGCATTACTAACAGGATGTAGATTATACAGCAGGATGTTGAAGGGTATGAAAGCAATAGACATTCTTTGGCTCCAGTATAGTAAATAACCTCAAAACCTGGATGTAAGTTAAAAAGATGGGCCAAAAATTTAGTTTATATGTGGTTTGCAGTCTTTAGAAATTAAAAGTTTTAGAGATTTGAGTAGCTAGGGTGGAGTAAGGTCAAAACTACTGTAAGAAAAAATAAGTTATACCCTCTGTGTACTATGTGTCAAGATTATATTAATATTAGAACTCTTGGCTTGGCTTAGCAAAAAAAATGTTTCTTTTTACTTTAAGCATGAAACTTACATTTACATAAAGAGAAAAGAATCCCATTTAGAAGTGTCTAAAAGCTACCTGGTGATTCATTGGCATGAGATATGAGATAAAGAACAGTACAAATCTAAGTGAAAGATTCTTAAAAACCAACTGCCAATCTTTAAAAGTAGCACAATATTATGTGAAAAATATGTTTTTAAAATCAGTTGTATGTATTCTAAGTTCTAGGGGGCTTGGGAAGCAAAATTATTTTTACAGTCATAAAGGCCTTTCAGAAAAATGACTGCCTTATTAAGCTTCATTCACACAGTGAGAACACTCAGTTCTCCCTTCAAAATGTTATTGTATTTGAGTTCAAAAGCTTGGTATCATCATATTAAAAATAAAACCTTAAAGAAGGAGGATAAATATAGTAATCATTTTCAACAGTGTATCTATTAAAAAGTAGATGTAGATTATAATTGCAATGGCAAGTCAGCCTGAGTTGTGTTTGCAGGTCACTAGAGGGAGAACTCTAAATGGGAAAAAGGATCTAAAATTCTATTTCGATGGCTTTGGCTGACATAAGCCGGGCGGACACCTGTCCTCCAGTCCGGAAGGAGGCCGGCTGTCTACAGCCCGCAAAGGGTGCTGCCTCAGTGGCTCTGTGCTTCCGCCTGTTCAGAAGCTGTCCGGTTCTCTGGCGCACCCTCTCACCTGTTCAGACTAATTTCCTAAGTTCGGCGGGTCCCGGAACAAGCACTGCGTCTGTTTCTTTAGGGCACATGGGACTGTTTAGATGGTCAACTTGATCCTGATTCAACTTTGGTACCTGGTATCTTTCCAGAAATTTGTCCATTTTGTCCAGGTTTTCCAGTTTTGTTGAGTATAGCCTTTTGTAGAAGCCTTTTTTCTGATGGTGTTTTGGATTTCTTCAGGATCTGTTGTTATGTCTCCCTTTTCATTTCTGATTTTGTTAATTAGGATGTTTTCCCTGTGCCCTCTAGTGAGTCTAGCTAAGGGTTTATCTATCTTGTTGATTTTATCAAAGAACCAACTCCTCGTTTGGTTAATTCTTTGAATAGTTCTTCTTGTTTCCACTTGGTTGATTTCTCCCCTGAGTTTGATTATTTCCTGCCTTCTACTCCTCTTGGGTGAATTTGCTTCCTTTTCTTCTAGACCTTTTAGGTGTGTTGTCAAGCTGCTAATGTGTGCTCTCTCTACTTTCTTTTTGGAGGCATTCAGAGCTATGAGTTTTCCTTTTAGGAATGCTTTCATTGTGTCCCATAAGTTTGGGTATGTTGTGGCTTCATTTTCATTAAACTCCAAAAAGTCCTTAATTTTTTCTTTATTCCTTCCTTGACCAAGGTATCATTGAGAAGAGTGTTGTTCAGTTTCCACGTGAATTTTGGCTTTCTATTAGTTATTTTGTTATTGAAGATCAGCCTTAGTCCATGGTGATCTGATAGGATGCATGGGACAATTTCAATATTTTTGTATATGTTGAGGCTTGTTTTGTGACCAATTATGTGGTCAATTTTAGAGAAGGTACCGTGAGGTGCTGAGAAGAAGGTATATCCTTTTGTTTTAGGATAAAATGTTCTGTAGATATCTGTTAAGTCCATTTGTTTCATCACTTCTGTTAGTTTCACTGTGTCCCTGTTTAGTTTCTGTTTCCACGATCTGTCCATTGGTGAAAGTGGTGTGTTGAAGTCTCCCACTATTATTGTGTGAGGTGCAACGTGTGCTTTAAGCTTTATTAAAGTTTCTTTAATGAATGTGGCTGCCCTTGTATTTGGAGCATAGATATTCAGAATTGAGAGTTCCTCTTGGAGGATTTTACCTTTGATGAGTATGAAGTGCCCCTCCTTGTCTTTTTTGATGACTTTGGGTTGGAAGTCAATCTTATCAGATATTAGGATGGCTACTCTAGCTTCTTTCTTCATACCATTTGCTTGTAAAATTGTTTTCCAGCCATTCATTCTGAGGTAGTGTCTATCTTTTTCTCTGAGATGAGTTCCAAGCAATTGGTTTGTTTTTAACAGGGTGTCCATATGTAACCTACGATAGTCTGGTGCTTAGTATATATTCCAAACTAGCTGTGACATTAGAGTTCAGTTGCCTTGGCCTTCAAAGTACCTAAGTTTCACCACATTGAGCTAGCATTGTTCTATATTGTTTGGTTTTTCTGTCAGTCAAATAGCATTTGCTTTCTTTGTACTCTATTATAGATGAACTCATTTAACTCAACTAATAGAGTAAAGGGAAGATTATTTGAAATCAATTACATTTAAGATTATTGCATAATTCAAGTTAATGATTTGACTATTTTAATCTGGAACACATTCCCTCCTCTTTAAGATTACTGCATCCTATTCAGTGAAAGATTACATGTTAAAAACGAGTTATACTAGTTGAGAACATTATACTGTTTATCCTGGTTGATTCAGGTGGATTCAATGAATTAATAGGGATCTGATGACCTCTTCTGGTGTGTCTGAAGACAGAGACAGTGTACCCGCATACATGAAAAAAAAAAAAAAGAAAGAAAAGAAAAGTTTGGAAAAGTCACTAGGAATTAAAAAAAAAATTATCCAAGTTTTCAGTCAGTATTCAATTCTGATTAAAGTTGTGGTGTAAAACGAAGGAGTCAAAAATGAAATTTTGTAGATATGCCCACAATACTTAGCACTTATGTTAAAATACTCATATTTGAAGTTCCATTTTACTGAATGTCCTACAATTTATTTATGAACTCTGGTAACTTCAATTTTGTATACACAGGAACTTCCAGAAATTATTTCTGCACAATACGGCCATTTTGGATCAGCCATGCTAAAACTTACTTCTTAAATATACCCCCAAGACATTTTGGATCTAATTATGCTTGCTTGACTATCTCCATTATGTTAAGGCTGACTAATTTTGGCTTTGGTCGTACTAGCAGTTTTGTAAGTTCTAATTGAGAGACAATAGGATTTTGGTAAGAGAGATAATGAAATAACCATATGATGCCTTGTGTGTACTGACTGTCTTGGATTTCATATTTATTCTAGAACACTTCCTTACAAAATATCATACTAACTGCCCAAGCATTTCTTAAACCAAAGAACTAAGGCTCCACCTTTGATCTTATACCTACTCTTCATTTGCTCGCTTTGAGTCATCTTATATTCATAGCAGCTGTTGACCCTCCTTTGCTAAGCCATTCAGTCAATTGTGAGGCAAAGTAACTAAATTAAACAAATTTTTATGATTTTTCCCAAAGCACCTTGATATGGCTCATAACTTATACATGTGAAAATTATAAATCAGAGCTAACTTGATAGTGTTGTATTTTTAAATTTTATTTATTTGTAATATATATTTTATACTCCATTTTCTATTCCCTGCCACTCTTCATTCACCATCCTCCTGCTCAACATCTCACATTTCCTCCACACCCCATACAATTTCCATGTGGATGCCCCTCACCTCAACCCCATATGACCTCTACATTTTCTGTGGCCTCCAGTCTCTTGAGGGGTAGGTGCTTCATTTCTGATTGAACACAGACCTAGAAGTTCTCTACCATATGTGTGTTGGGGGCTGAGGCTTATCAACTGGTGTATGCTGCCTGTTTGATCATCCAGTGTTTGAGGGATTTCAGGGGTCCAGATAAACTGACACTAATGGTTCTCTTACAGGGTTGCTCTCCTCCTCAGCTTGTTTCAGACTTCCCTAATTCAACAACAGGGGGTCAGCTGGTTCTGTCCATTGGTTAGGTGCAAATAACTGCATCTGACTCTTTGAGCTACTTATTGGGTTTTTTGGAGGGTTGTCCTGATAGATCCCTTTTGGTGAGCATTCCACATCCTCAGTAATAGTATAAGGCGTTGGGACCTCCTCTTGAGCTGGCTCCCATTTTGGGCTTGTTTCTGGACCATCTTTTTCTCAGGCTCCTCTCTATTTCCATCCCTGTAATTCTTTAAGACATAAACAATTATGGGTCAGAGGTGTGACAGAGAGATGGCAAGCTCATCCCTCACTTGATGTCCTGTCTTTCTGCTGGAGGTGGGCTCTATAAACTCCCTGTCCATTTAATCATTTAATCAAAGGTCTCTCCATATGAGTCCTGGGAGTCTCTCACCTCCCAGGTCTCTGATGAATTATGGGGGGTTCCCCTAAGCTTCTATTTTCTTAGGTTGCCTGTTTACAATCATTCTGCTGGTCCTCAGGGCTCCAGTCTTCACCCAATACCAGATTAGGTTACCCTCTATTCCCCACTGCCACCAACCAAGTCCACATTCCCTTACAATTCCCTCCCTCCATCCCTCCCCACTAGTGGGACTGAGGAATCCTCACTTGGGTACTGCAGCTTGTCTTGTTGAGCCTTTTGAATTCTGTGGACTGTGTTTTGTGTATCCTGTATGGATTTTTATTTTCTCTTTTTTCTTTTCTTCTTTTCTTTTTCTTTTTTTCTTTTTTCTTTTTTTTTGGCTAATATTCACTTATTAGTGAGTACATATCATGCATGTCCTTTTGGGTCTGAGTTACCTCACACAGGATGATATTTTCTAGTTCCTTATTTGCCTGCAAAAGTCAGGATGTCCTCCCCCAGAGAAATGCAAATTAAAATGACCCTGAGATTCCACCTTACACCAGTCAGAATGGCTAAGATCAATATCTTGGTGACAACAGATGTTGGAGAGGATGTGGAGAAAGAGGAACACTCCTCCATTGCTGGTGGGATTGCAAGCTTGTACAACCACTCTGGTAATCAATCTGGAGGTTCCTCAGAAATTTGGAAATAGATCTATATGAAGATACAGGAATATCACTTTTGGGAATATACCCAAAAGGTGCCCCCACCATGCCACAAAGGCACATGTTTCACTATGTTCATTGCGGCCTTATTTGTGATAGCCAGAAGATGCAAAATATGTAGATGTTCCACGACAGAAGAATGGATATAGAAATGTGGCTTAGCAGATTGAAAAACTAACAGTATACACACCATTTTACAAACACACATAAAGGACAATATACCAAAGAAAGGATACATAAAGACATAGAGATGTGGGCACATAAACGTGTGTTAATTCAAAATCAAGGAAGAGTTAAGGCAGTGAAACAAAGGTCTATTAAATATTCAAAGGAAAAACAGTGAGTAAAAACAAAATTAAACCGGGTTTTTCAGAGTGTGTTTCTCCGGGTATGTGAGTGCTCCAGACCCTCTGGGTCCCTGAATCTGAGTAGAAAGGGTTCTCTTAAGACGATGGGCAAAGAGTCAGATGAAGTGACAGACAGACACACACTCAAGAGTGGTGTTGGATCTGAATGTAATTTTCCAGTCAAGCCTCAGACTTTTTATAATACAGAGTAAATTGCAAATCATAACAGAATAAGGCACATTGAATTTTTCCAGGTGCAAAAGCAGTGACTTCAAAAGGAACCAGTTAAATGTTTAACACTAGAGATTAGCACAGATGCAAGGCGAGTGACTTCAAAGGGAATTTGTAGGGACCAGATAAATGTTTACACTAGAGAATAGCGCCTTCTGCCAGGCAAGAGTTTTACACTTAGTGTTAATAGCACCAGGGTTGTTAACTCTTGACACACCTCAAGAATAATGTAGTGTCACTGACCGCAAAATTCTCTAGGCCTTGTTAAATTATCTATGTCTGTAGACTTTCCATTTATCAGTATAGTATACTAATTTGCTCTTGGCATTGATGTAGTCTGTAATATGAATTTCTATCTCAGTGAGAATTTTAGACTCTTTTGGCAGACAACTGAATAAATGGCTAGTGCTTATTGGTTTATGGTAGTGCTTAATTAGTTACTGAATAGGTTAAACAACTTGCTGCTATCGGGATCTAAGAACACTGGGGAAAGGCTTTAGCTATGTTAGAATACAATCTTAAAAGGAATTTACTATAAGGTAATGCTTAATAGAGTGCACGTGAATCTATACATTAGACTAACGCGGTGGAAATTTGATTATTATAGGTTAGGGAAAAACGCCAAAACTCCGGGAGGGGAGAATTTCCATGTAACTCTTATCCTCGTGAACAGCTTCCAGGCTTTTCGCCTGTCAAACTGACCCAAACTGGAGAGCTGACTTTCGTGAGACATCCAGAAGGAGAGTCCTAGAAATTCATTTCTCATGAGCAGCTTTTTGGCATTTCTGCCTCACAAGCTGACTCAACTGGAGTGCCCTGGCATGTGAGAATAAAACTAAGGGATTGTGAGTGATGAAGAAGAGGACACAAACAAAATAAACACAGAGTGAAGACAAAAGGAAATAAAAAAGTCAATAAAAGAAAAATATATTTTGCATGTGTGTATGTGTGTGAACGTGTGTCTCTGTTAGATCAATTTGTATGTCTGCAATGAAGACAAGGACACAAACACAAATAAACATACACACAAACACAAACAAAAAGAGAGATACAAAGACAGAAATTGCTGCACACAGAAATGAGAACAAACCTAAGACAAAGTTCCCAGACATTAACACTCATTAGAGTAAGAACTCAGATAAACTGGTGCATAATCTAAGAACATCAGTTAGAGTCCATGGAATTCAAGCAAGGTCATAGGAGGGTGTCAGAAAAGCCAAGGAGAAAAACAGCAGTATACCCACTAATTTTAAAGTGAGTATTGGGTAATCACACATAGTGTGTAAAGGAGAGACAGAAGAGAGATAAAGCATTGATAGTGAGAAAAAGAAAGACAGGCATGAGCCAGACAAACAGGCAAAGATTCAGTCAGAATGAATTCAAGGCCAGCTAAAGATAACCATGCACATAGAGACAAAGAATCCCATCCACTACCCTGAAATGCAAAGTTGTGGCTGTGTACATGGTTCTATGCATTTGTGTGAACTTCCATTGGCTACAACCTCTTGGGAAGAAACAGCAAAGGGCTTGCAGCAAACAGGTGCCTCCAATAAATTGTACTACAAAGGAAAGGTTGTTGCCCTAAGGCGGCTCAGTGGGAGGAGGTCATATGGCTGGGTCGCCATTTTGCAATATGAGGAGATTTATGAGGAGAGCAGATACCATCTGGTTTTGTTCTTGGTTTATTGACTTGGTTTTGGTTTTCCTTTTGCGGTTGGTGTTGGTTGTGGTATTGGTTCGGGTTGGTAGATTGCTTTATTATATTATATATATATATATGCAATACTTTCATTCTCTGGGCAGTTATAGGCAGAAATCCATGGTGTGCCCTTGACGCTGATTGTTTTCCACTGAAATTTCCTTTCCCTAGAACTACACTGAGGGACTTCCAGAGGCTCAACTTTGTAGAGTCCTTAAGTCAGTAGCCTTTTTTTTTTTTTTTTTAAATCAGGTCCTTGTTTAGAGCCCAGCAGGAAACCTTCAGAGTTCGCGACTGGGCGTGGCTTCCATGCCTCTGTGTGGCAGCCATCTTGAGACTGGGCGTGGCTGAGGTCCCATCTGTCAGGGGCAGGTATAAAAAGAGATGCCTGAGAGGCAATGGGTTCTAAGCTGTGAGCTTCTGTCAGTAGGTGTTCTCCCTCTGCTCAGGAGAGGAAACACCCAACTAGAGGCAGATCACAAGCTGAGTCTGAGGTGCAGATAGAACCTATAAATTCCAGCCCTGTTCTCGGGAGTGGTCATGGAGACTAGCTCTGAGGCAGGTGTTCTGCAGAAGCTGCTGGATCGCCTTTGCCAGGAGATGGACCCAGGAAATATCTACAAAACACTGAAGGAACTGTCTTCTCTTCCTTCTCTGTGTGACTGCCTTGCAGAGATTGGCTTCAGACAGACCATCAAGTCCTCGAAGAAACAGCAGCTCCTCGTGCCCTTTGTAAAGGACCTAGTGGCCCAGTGGTCTACTGGTTTCCTGCTTGGACCACAGCTTCAGCAGGCATGGCAGGACTTTGGCTTGGAGAAGGGCCCCACAACAGAGGGCCAGATCATCTCCCCAGAAGAGAAGCCCCAGGAGCAAGCATCTCAGGAAGCCCGAGGAGATGGGAGAGAGGTTTTCCTTGGGCTTTACAGTACCAGCAGTAGCAGTAGGAGTAGCAGCAGCAGCAGCAGCAGCAGCAGCAGCAGCAGCAGTAGCAGCAGCAGCAGCAGCAGTCACTCAGGCAGAATCTCTTGCTTAAGCAAGAGCCAAAAATCAAACAAAAGGTCCAACCATCTGGCAACTCACATTCGAGGTCCCCTTCCAGGAGAAAACTGGAGCCCAGAGTTACAGCAAGATGTCCAGAACCTGGTGCACCAAGGAACGTTGGAGGAGCCTTGCCAGCAGGAAGATGCCAAGCCACTGTCCAGAAATCCGGGGGTTGGGACACAGGAGCCCACTGGGCTTGTGTTTGGTGGGCACAGAAAGTGCAAGCCACCAGACAACTGGGAGCAGGAGGAAGTCCCTGGAGCTGGTTCCTCCTGGGGTTGCCTCAATGGGGAGTGCTGCTCTCCTTCCTCTTCGGAGCGACCATGGGGCAAGAGGAAGAGGTGGGAACCCCCGTGTCCAGCCGAGGCCAAGGGTCCTCCTGCAAAGGTGCCTCGAGTGGAGACTGGAAGCTCCATGGATCTGAGTCCAAATGCTGCCTTTTCCATTACAAAGGCTCAATCCAGTGATGTTGCCTGTTTCAAATGGAATCTTTCTCAACAGGACAAAGAAGCCTCAACTTATGAATGGGCACTCAGGAAGAACCAGAGAACCCAAGTCTATTCAGGTTGCTGGACTGCAGCACGACTCTAGCAGGAGCACACTGGAACCAGGGACAGTGCTCACTGCCAGGTTGGCAAGGACAAATCTGGTCGTGGTCAGCCAGAAGAGAAGTCCCGGGCCCAGGGCCACAGGTGCAAGGATTCCTACAGCCAGCCTGAGTCCCCCACACCCCTGCAGGTTCAGGGGTCCCAAGAGGAGAGGCTGCAAGCCCTCAGAGCTCGCCTCCAAAGCATAGGAGCCAAGAGGCCTCAACCCAGACAGACAATGATGGTCTCCTTCTTCACCCAGCTCAAGAACCCCAGCCAACAAGGACAGCCAGGAAAAACTGGGGCTGCCTCTGTACAAAGTCAGCACAGTCTTTCTGAGGCTCCTGCCCATCCTGGAGCCCAGTGGGCTTCCTGCCCTCTTGCTGGAGAAACAGGCACCCAGAAGGCCCCTGCTAAAAGACCAGCTACTCTCATGGCCAAGACCCTGAAGGACTACAGAAAGTGCTTCTATAAAAGGTGAACCTCACATGCTTTCCACCACAAAAAAAAAAAAAACCTGCAAGTCCTGAAACTTGGATTGACTGGACACACAGATGCTTGCCTCCAGTGACAGGCACATGGTTCACCCTGGCTTTCGGGCTCCAAACAGACTTCTCAGCAGCTAATCTTGGCATTCTTCCAGGACTCCTCTACAGAATTTTCCACACCTTAACTTTTTTTCCCATGTCAAGCTTTAAAACATCTTCAAAAATAAATCAGTATCTCTCCCCCAATCAAATTTGTGGGTTTGTATTTATATTTCTTTATAAAGATCTATTCCCATAAACATAGATACTTGCTTAGCACTTGGAAAAAGAGACTAAAATTCTGCCTGCCGACAGTTTTGCAAAGATACACTTAGGATAATAGATGGAAGAGTAGATACCTAGAGTCACAAAGAGAAGTAGGCACATTAATATGTTTGTGGAAATCTGGCAGTAGACTTGACATCAGTGCCCACACACCAGTAGAGATGAAGGCAGTGAATGAAAAAGGCCTTAAACATGAAAAGGAAAAACCTCAATAAAGTTCAAACTAAATTGTGTGTTTGAGTGTTTGTGTGTGTTTGTGTGTATATGTGTGCATGTGTTTTTGTGTTTTACATCTATTTGAATCTGTATGATGAAGAGGAGGAACAGAACACAAGTACGGAGAGGCAGAGATAGAGACAGAGACAGAAATAATCTGACTATACAGGATTAAGAACAAAAGTGAACCAAAGTTCCCAGACATTACCTCTCATTGGGGTAAGAGCTCAGATGTATTGGAACCTAAACTTAGACCATGCCTTAGAGAGTTCATGTGTTGCAAGCAAGGTGTCATGTTGAGGTCACAGAAGCTAAGGGGGAAAACAAGTAATATACCCACTAATTTATAAAGTGAGCATTGCGTAATCGCACATAGTGTGTAAAGAGTGACAGAAAAGAGAGATAAAACATTGAGAGTGAAAAATAAAGAAACGGGCATGAGCCAGAGAAGCAGGCCAAGATCCAATCAGAATGATTTCAAGACAAGCTGCAGATAACCCTAGACATGGAGACAAAGAATCCCTCCACAACCTGGAACTGCAAAGGTGTGGCTGTGCACATTTTTCTATGCACCTGTGTGACCCTCCTTTGGCTACAAAGCTGACTCTCAATAGAACCAGCACGATTTGTGGAAAATGCTGTCTTTTTTCTATTGGATCGTTTTGGCTTCTTTTTCAGAGATCAAGTGACCATAGGTCTGTGGTTTTATTTGTCATCTTCAATTCTTTTCCTTTGAGTTACCTGCCTGTCTCTATACCAATATCATGTGTTTTTTGTAATTATTGCACCATAATATAGCTTGAGGTGAGGGATAGTGGTTTCCTCAAAAGCTCTTTATTGTTAAGAATGATGTAACTCAGAAACAAAAGAACACATATATTATGTTCTAATTGATATGTAGATATTACCCCCAAATCTCAGAATACCCATGATACAGCCTACAAACCATATGAAGCTTAAGAAGAAGGAAGACAAAAGTGTGGTTGCTTCAACCCTATATAATATGGGGAAAATAGAGGAAATAGAGAGAGGGAGGGAGTTATCTGGGTGGGAAAGAGATATTGGACTGAAAGCGAGGAGGGGAAGGATCAGGTACTGAAGTATCAGGAGAATAGAAAAGAACGTCAGGTATTTAAAAGTAAATATGATTCAGTAGAGGATGGGGACATGAGGTAGCCACTAGAATCTCCAGACTTTAGGGAATTCAGGGGCTCCCAGGACCCAATGGGTATGACATTAGCTAAAATACTCCCCAAATGATATCCAACATTTGAAGACAAATTCCAGTAGACAGATAAAATACCCAGTTGAGGAGTGTCCCCATATATTCATCTCAAAAATGTTAACCCAGATATGTTTCTGTCAATGGAAAGACAAGGACAGAAACTGAAGGAAAGATCCTCCAGATAGCGCCCCACATAGGGATTCATCCCATCCACAGATACCAAACCTCATACTATTGCTGATGCCAAGATGTGCCTGCTAACAAGAGGATGATATGGCTGTTTCCTGAGATGTACTACCAGCACCTGACCAATACAGATGCAGATACTCACAGCACACCATTGGACTGAGCCCAAGGGCCGCAATAGAAGAGCTAGGGGAAGGACTGAAGAGCTGAAGATAACTGCAGTCCCATAGGAAGAACAATATCAACTAAACAGACCACCAGATCTTAAGGGACTATGCCAACAACCAAAGAGTATACATTGTGGGATCCATAGATCCAGATACATACATAGCATTGGATGGCCTTATCTGACAGCAATAGAAGGGGAAGCTATTGGTCCTATGGAGGCTTGATGTCCCAGTGTAGGGGGCTGCTAGTGGTGAAGCAGGAGTGAGTGAGTGGGTGGAGGAGCATCCTCATAGAGGCAAATGGGATGGGGAGGGGAGTTTGTGGAGGGGTGAATGGAAAGGGTGATAGTATTTGAAATTTAAAGGATTAAAAAATAAATAAAAATAAAATTCAGAAAACACTCTTACCTCATGATATCCACATCTGTGTTATATCTCATCAAATTACAGTATGAGTTTCAAGAAGTTTGTCTACTTTGATTCATGGTTAGATAACAAGGAATTTATTGATTAATGTTGATTACCAAATTAATAAGATTAAGACATGGCCACCAAATTAGTAATACATACTTCTTGATATTTCTGCAGTTTATTTATCAGGAAAGCTATAATTGTCAGAAGGAATCCTCTTTTATAGAAAAAATGCATTGTCTATAAGAGCGTGGAAAGAAGGGATCTATTTAGCACTGTATAGGTAGGCTTAACTCCCTCCTCTGGCTCTTACAGCATTTCTGTCCACTCTTCTCAAGTAATCCTTGATAATATGGAAAGTATCTTGTAATTTTGACATATCCATCACCTGTCAATATAAAAGCCCGTAGCTTAAGCAGGATAGATAAGGTGGGACATCAGGAGAGAGCAGAAACAGGAGATTGACCTGTAAGGAGGCAGATATATAGTGCCTGAGCACACGTAATCAGCCTTGTTACAAATAAGAGATCTAATTAAATGGGTATTTTGTATGATTCTAGTCTGAGCAGTGCCTAGCTATATGGCCAAGGTATTTGGAAAAACATTTTTAGTCTTAGTCTTATTATTTGGAGCACGGAGCTGGAAGGAAGAACCACAGCAAATTTCATCAAAATTTGGCCCAATGAAATGCATCAATATGTTGTACTAAATATCATTCAGTGGTGTCTACACTTCATTAGATCATTTATTTCTCAGATAAAAGAAACTAAACTTTTATATTTATGATTAGTTTTTAAAGCTCTAGAGCTGGGGAGATATCTACCATCTCAGCTATTAATATGTCTCTTTCCCTACCAATGACACCAAGTTTTAATTGTGTTCTGCCTGGACTGCTCTTATTCAAATTGGCCAGCCCTTATGGCCATGTTTTAGCTTATGCCATGACATCATCTCTCTCCATATTCTCCTCTCTTCCTCTGTGGTGTCTTGACTCAGACCCAAAACCCCAGATCTGTATCTCAGCCTTTCTCTCTTCTGCCCAGCTATAGTATATAGGCATCTTTATTCATCTGGTAGTTTGTTGTTGTTGTTTTTATTTAAAGTGTTAAATCAGAACTATTTTATTTTAATTTTTAATTAATTATTTTATTTTATTTACATTCCAAGTGTTGCTCCCTCCCCTGGTACCCCCTCCCACAGATTACCCTACTGACATTGTCTTTTGCCCAACCCCCTCCCCTCTGTGTCTGAGGGCATACTGACCTCCTTGGAACATGGACACCCCCATTCCCTAGGGTATATGTCTAGTCTCTAGACAGAAGCCAGACAAGGCAGTCTTTTGCTCCATCTGTGCCTAGGACCTTATACCTGTCCTTGTATGCTCTTGGGTTGATGCCTCAGGTCTTGGGAACTTCCAGGGGTCCACATTAGTCTACACTTTTGGTCGTACTATGGGGTTGCCATCCACTTCAGCTCTGTAAATCCTTCCCCTAATTCTTCTTTAGGGGTCTCTAACCTCATTCCAGTGGATGGCTTTGAATATATGCATCTGTCTGTCAGCTCCTAGTAGAACCTCTCAGAGGACAGACATGCTAGTCTCCTTTCTACAAGCACAATATAGCATCAGTAATTGTCAAGATCTTGGGCCCACTCCTGGGAAAGATCCCAAGTTTGACCCATAACTGTTTGTCCTTTGGCCTTGCCTTCAGCCTCTACTCCATTTCTGTCCTTGCATTTTTTAAAGACTGGAACGATTTTGGATCAAAAAATTTTAAGGTAGGCTGGTGACCCCAATTTTCCACTGAGGGCCCTCTTTATTCACTGAAGGTGTTCTCTTCAGGTTACATCTCCCTACAGGTGGGCATTGTCTTAGTCCTGGACAAAACATCATGATAAAGAAGCAAGTTGGGGAGGAAAGGGTTTATTCTGCTTATACTTCCACACTACTGTTCATCACCAAAGGAAGTCAGGAATGGATGTCACACAGGGCAGGAAGCAGGAGCTGATGCAGAGGCCAAGGAGGGATGTTTCTTACTGGCTTGGTTCCCCTGGATCACTCAGCTTTTTTTTTTTTTTTTTTTTTTTTTTTTTTGAGACTGGGTATCTCTGTATAGTCCTGGATGTCCTGGAACTCACTTTATAGACCAGGCTGGCCTTGAACTCAGAAATCCGCCTGCCTCTGCCTCCCGAGTGCTGAGATTAAAGGCTTGTGCCACCACGCCCAGCTAGTTTGCTTTCTTATGGAACCCAAGACTATCAGTCCAGGAATGGCACCACCCACAATGGTTGTGCCTCCATTGATCACTAATTGAAAAAATGCCTTACAGCTGGATCTCATGAAGGCATTTCCTCACCTGAAACTTTTCGCTGTGATAAGTCCAGCTTGTGTCAAGTTGACACAAAACCAGCCAATACAGGAAGGATGTATAAGCATGTAAAAAAAAAAAAGAATGTAATATGCAGGAATGTAAAACTAATTCTCTACATACTAATTCTTAAATTTTCAAACACCAATAATTTTATTTTAGCAATGTTCCTAGCCAATTACTGAATACTCAACTCTAATTACTATAGAGAGGACTTGCTTGTGTCAGTGCTCTAAAGAGGGAAGAAAATTCATTTAAGATTTCTCTCCAATAGCAAATGGTATTGCAAAGCTGCTGTGAATGCTTCTAGTTTATCCATTTCCAAATTAAAACATTAACTCTTATTATCTACATATTTAATCCTATTCTATATGTTCAGGAATTTCTTGAAAGCATTTAATTTCACTTTTAGCTTTATAATTTTCACTTGAGAACTATGCAGTTAGTTCTGTTTTTCACAGATCTCCTAAGCCTCAAACATGATTAAATGTAATATTTGTCTATTGTTTAAAGGTAAAATGAATTCTGATCATTTTAGTAAATGAACAGTTAATATTTTTTAACTTTAAATGAAATTTTATCACACAAAGGTTGTCACATAAATGGATACTTCTCTTCTTTGTACACAGTCAATCCCACCCTTCACACAAATGCTGTTTCTAAGCTTCTCATGTGGTGACAAAATGCTACACTCCTGATGCTAACAGAACAGTATAGAGAGATTCCTCGGTGATTTAAGTTGAAAGCAGGACACTGGCATATGGCTTTTGTACCCAGTGTTAGGAATTACAAAGCATTTATTCAAAAATTTAAAAAAAGTTAAATTATCTATAGTCATGGAAAATGACAACAGTAAACCATTATATATTGTCAAAAGAAACCAGTAACTGATGGATACAGTGATCAGCCAGCCTTCTCTTCAGTCACTTTCCTCGGATGACTTCTCTGAAGTTATTGGTAAGGAGCCTGCCTTGAGCTTCCTGTCACAGTTCATTGATAAGGGCAAAGCACTATTCTAGGAGTTAAAACAGGCCATCTCCCATACTCTCCCACCCCAGCAGCATCCAGTAAGGCAGATCTTAAAACCTTTGTTTGATCAATGATTCCATTTTCTCTAATGTTCACAAAATCTCCCAGCCTAGCATTATAACTAGCTTCTGAGGAAATCTGCAGAATTTTCTCAATTATCAAAGATCCTCCAACACCTACATTCTCAGCAATTGCCATTGCAGTAATTTCAAGTACTCTTTTAATAATTTCTATACCTATTTTCAGATCTTCATTAGCAGGCTTTAATGAATCCATGGCTGGAATGTACCAAAGCAAAGTGCAGCCTCATTCTAGAACCCTTTCTTCTCATTTATTTCAACATGACTTCTACCTCCAATCTTCAACACAGCTACTCCATCTGAAAGTTCTACAAGTAGCTTGTTCAGCTTTTCCTTTATATGTTTGCTAGTTGTGATGTCTAGCTTCTTAGTGTTTTTTTTTTAATATGTTTGTCTTATCACATGAATATATACATGCATTTTTGGTTATGTTATATTATTATGGGAAGTCAGCTGTTACCCACACTTGGTAAATATCTTTTTTTTTTTTTAACGTATAAAACTAATAGTAAAATTAAGAGCCAGGAGCTATATTTAAGTCTTTACTCTTCAGATGGAGGAGGTTGAAGCAAGAGGATTGCTTTAAATTTGAGGCTAGTTTAAGCCACAGAGAGAGGATCCTATCAGATTTGGCTGGAGAAGTGACCTTGATGAAAGAAAGAAAGAAAGAAAGAGAGAGAGAGAGAGAGAGAGAGAGAGAGAGAGAGAGAGAGAGAGAGAGAGAGAGAGAGAGAGAGAGAAAGAGAGAGAGAGGAAGGGAGAGAGGGAGGAAGGGAGGGAGGGAGAGAGAGAGAGAAGGGAAGGGAAGATGACAAATTTTACTTTTAAAATTTCAGGTGTAAATTCTGAATGCATAAGAATAATTTTCTTATAAAACATTAATAGGTAAGTGAACTAAACACACAGTTAAAGTTTCAGGGCATTTCCTGAAAATCATAATACAACATGAAAACTGAATGAATTTTGTATTAAATAGAGATTTTAACTCTTGGATTGTCTGCACATTAGATAGATCTTGGGGAGTCTTGTAGAAGACTTTGAGGAAGGATTGAGAGACCAGAAATGGACAGGGACTCCACAGGAAGACCAACAGAGTCAACTACCCTGAGACTTCAGGGATACCAGACACTGAAACAACAGCCAAAAACCATATATGGGCTGGATCTAGTCCTCCTGGAAATATGTAGAAGATGTGCAGCTTGGACTTTATGCAAGTCCCCCACTAAATGGATAACTGGACTGTCTCAGACCTGTTGCCTCCACGTGAAACATTTTCCCGTAACTGAGCTGCCTTGTCTGGCTTCATGGGGAGAGAATGCCACAAGTTCTGCAATAACTTGATGTGGTGTGTGTGTGTGTGTGTGTGTGTGTGTGTGTGTGTGTGTGTGTGTGTGTTTGCAATGTCCAGGGGCCTCCATCACTTCAGAAGAGTGGAGGGATAATGGGGTTAGATCTGTGTGAAGGGTGATTCGGAGGAGAGGGGGCTGATATTGGAATATAAGGTTATAAATAAATAAAAATTATTAGGAAAGAAATATAACAGACAAATGATATTGGACAACAAAGAAAGGTTTGCAGTCCCTTTATCATTCTGCTTGCATGAGTGAAACACAGTTCTGCTCTCCAGCATTCTATTGCTCAGTAACAGGTAAAATAACGGCATCCACATGGGTGTACCTGAGCTCTTGTCTGACCTTCAATGCATTTACGAAAGATGGATGCCAACATTCAGTAAATGGTTACGGACATACAGTTTCAATGAATTCCACAGCCTGGCATGAATCAATTTTTACTAAGAGTTTTCCTAACTTTACAAAAAAAATTTCATGGATAACACCTAATTTTTCTTTTTATTAATGGTATCAGGGAGGATTATGGTGCAGTGAGTAAATGTTATGTAATTATGCTGTATGGATTTCAAGCACTTGTAAGTTGTCAAATATTGGCTCTAAAATGATGTAATTTACTTGAGTGTTTAAGCAATTTTTGGAATGAAATTCTTTTAAATATATGAAATCTTCAATCTTACAGTTGTCACCTGATGATACTAAACATTCACATTTATTATACATGCACAACACAGACTGTATAAATCTATGAACATGTAGGCTAATATTTCTGTTCATATCTCAAGTAAACATCAAAATTATGAGCAAAATACTGTCAAATTAATCACACATTTTCTTCTGTGTTAGATGGTTATTTTAAACATCATATCTTTTTATTCATTGGCAAAACTTGAATCATAAGAAGGGTTTATTAAACCCATAACTCTCCAGTGGATACCTCCATACTCATGGACACACACCAAAATCATAGTGTGTCATAAAGTGAAAGATGAGCAAGGGGGGAGGGGAAAGAGAGAGGGGAAAGTGGAGGGATGAAGGAAGAAGGGAGGGAAGGAGGGAGAAAGATAGAGGGGGGAGGCAAGGAATTCATGAGTGAGAGTAGTCAATATAAGGACAGATTCAATTGAAATGCACAGGTAAACAATAAGACATTCTGAACCACTCTCCAGGTTCCGTGCTGAATTCTAGGTGCCATTTTTTCTCCTGTTTAACAATTCCATTCAACCTAGACTAACAATTCCCATGAAATAACAAAACAGTCCTCAAAGGTGCTGTTAATCCTCTATCTTCCTCTATTTTGCCATGTTGGGCTTATTTCCTTACAAAACAAACAAACAATAATCCAAAACAAAATTAATAGAAGTAAAATTTTAAAAAAAGCTAGCCTAAGACTTGACCAGAGAATTATCAGACACTGGCATCTAGTGGAAGTGAAAATCCATGACTATAAAAGAGTTTTAGTAAGCCAGCATCCCAAGTGTAACCTAAATCTAGATGCAAATGCAGAAGGGCACACAGATGAGTCTGTCTATCTTATTTATATGCTCTTTTACACTTCTGCATGTGTCAAACTGTTGATATTTGGAACACAAGGAAATAATTGGTGGGATGAACATTATTTTGGCTGGGTATACAGTATGTACCATGAAAAGGTGAAGAACTGAGGAAAATCCATATTTCATCTATCTCTATTTCTGTCTCTGTCTGCCTGTCCTTCCTTCTTTCCTTCCTCCCTTCCTTCCTTCCTTTCTTGCTTCCCTTCTTCCTTCCTTTCTTCCGTTCTTCCTTCTTTCCTTACTTTCTTTTGGGTCTGTGGATTATAGCATGTACTTTATGGCTAAAATACATGTATAAGTGATTACACAGAATGTATGTTCTTTTGAGTTGGGTTACTTTACAATATTTTAAGTTCCATCCATTTGCCTGCAAATTTCATCATTTCTTTGTTTTTAATAGCTAAGTAATATTCCATTGTGTAATTGAATCCCATTTTCCTTATTCATTTTTTTCCATTGAGGGGTATCTGGGTTGTTTAAAATTTTTGGCTTTTTTTTTTTAAAATAAAACTGCTTTGAGCAGAGTTGAACAAGTGTCCTTTTGGTATGGTGAAGCAATCTTTATATATATGGCCAAAGTGTTATAGCTGGGTTTTGAATTAGAACTTACCCATTTTTCTGAGAACCTCCCAAACTGATTTCCAGAGTGGTTGTACAAGCTTGCATTCCCATCAGCAGTGGAAGAGTGTTCCCCTTCTCTACAACCTTGTAAGCATGCTTTGTCACTTGAGTTTTTGAACTCATCCATTCTGATCTGTGTAAGATAGAATGTTAGAGGTTTTTATTTAATTTGCATTTCCATGAAGCCAAAGGATATTTAACATTTCTTTGACTACTTCTCCAACATTAAAAAATATTCTTTCGATAATTCTGTTCTTTTTTCATAATGTATTTTTTATTAACATTACCTCAAAAAAGCAGCTCTCTTCCCTACTCTCCTCTGAGTGCAACCCTTACAAATCCTTCCACCTGCTACCCTTCCCCTTCTTAGAGAAGGGTATAGCCTCATCCCCTTGTGTTTCAATCCATGCTGGAATATCTTTTCCCAATAATACTAAGCACCTACACTCCCAGTGAGGTCTAACAACACAGTCCAGGTAGAGAAAGTGGATCCAGTAGCAGGGAACAGGGTCAGAGATAGTCCACTCTCTGATTGTAAGTAAGGGTACCCACATGATGACAAAGATGCATAATTGCTACAAATATGCAGGTGATCTACATCAGGTCCTGCATACTCTTTTAAAAGTTTGTTGCTCAAGAAGTAAGTATTCTGGTTTCACAGGAGAGCAGAAGTGAAGGTTTCAATTGTGTCCTGGTATATCTTCCTGGAAACTATCTTATGAGCAGATGTTTTGCTGAACCAGACATATGAGCTATATATTATTATTTTTTGAAATTTTAAGGGCCCCTTATGTATATTACACTTTCATCTGGGAATAGCTATACTTTTTCTTTTCCAACTTGTATCCCCTTGACCCCCCTTTAGCTGTATTTTGCTCTAGGTAGAAATTCTCATTTTATATTGAGATATGGAGAGACTGAACAGCTTTGTCTTTTCTCTGATTTTAGTCCAATTGTTTTATCTTTCTTTCCATTTAATTTGATGTTGACTATTGGTTTGCTGTATATTGCCTTTTTTTGTGTGTGTGTGCTTGTTTATATACCTGGAATTGATGATCTCTCCAAGACTTTTAACATGAAGGGATATTGAATTTTGTCAAAGGCTTTTTTAAGCATCTAATAAGATAATCATGAGGGTTTTTTTTTTCTTTCAATTGTTAATATGGTGGATTACATTGATAGATGTTTGCATGTTGAATCATCCCTGTATCCCTTGTATGACTCCTACTTGATCATGGCAGATGATCTTTTTGAGGTTTTCTTGGATTCGGTTTGTGAGAGTTTTTTTGAGCATTTTATGACAATATTCATAAGGGAAAGTCGTCTGACATTCTTTTATTTTGTTGAATCTTTGTGTGGGTTACGTATCAGGGTAACTGTGACCATATAAAATGAGTTCGACAATGTGCCTTTTGTGTCATTCTTGTGGAATATATTTAAGAGTATTGGTATTAGCTCTGCTTAGAATATCTGGTAGGACTCTGTACAAAACCATCCAGTCCTCGACTTTTTTGGTTGGGATAATTTTAATGACTGCCTCTATTTCTTTAGGGGTTATAGGACTATTTAGATTATTTACCTGATTGTGATTTAACTTTGGTCAGTGGTATCTATCAAGAAAATTATCCATTTTATTTAGAGTTTGCAGTTTTGTGGAGTACAGGATTTTGAAGTAAGACCTAATGATTTCCACACTGTCTTTTGTTATCTCTCACTTTTTTTTCTGATTTTCTTAAATTGGATATTGTCTTTCTGTTGTTTAGTTAGTTTACCTTAGGGTTGGCTTACCTTGCTGATTTTCTCAAAGAACCAGCTCTTGGTTTCCTTGATTCTTTCCATTTTTTTCTTTGTTTCTAATTTCTTGTTTTCATCCTTGTTTATTATTCTTTCCCACCTTCTACTCCTCTTGGGTGTGTTTCCTCTGTTTTTGCTATTTGTTCTTGTTGTTCTAGAGCTTTCATGTGAGCTATTAAGTTGCTACTATGATATCTCTTTAAATTCTCACTAAGTTCAAAACACTTAGTGCTATGAACATTACTGTTAGCAGTTCATTTATTGTGTGTTATATGTTTGGAAATATTGTGCCTTCTTTGTCATTGAATTCTAGAAAGTCTTTAATTTATTTCTTTATCTCTTCATTTACCCAGTGGTCATTGGGTAAAGAGTTGTTCACTGTCCATGAGATTGTAGGATGTCTATTGTTTCTGTTGTTGTTGTAGTCCAGACTTATAATCATGGTGATTTGTTGAGATGTGAGTGGTTATTTGAAACTTATTGTTGAGTCTTGCTTTGTGACTGAGTATACTGTCAGTTTTGAAGAAGATTCCTCGAGTTGGAAGAAGGTATATATGCTTTCCTGTTTGGGGGAAAGGTACTGTAGGTCTATTTTTGGTTCATTTGATTCATAACCTTGGTTAATTTTATTATATCTGTAATATTTTGTTTTCTTAACATGTTCCTTGGTTAGAATGGTGTCTTTATGTATCCCATTCTTAATTATGAGGGTTCACCAAGTAATCTTAATATTTAGTAATGTTTGTATAATGAATGTTGATACTGTTACATTTTGTGTATAATCATATTTAAGTGTCTTTTTGGTGGATTTTTTATTTGATGCATTTGAAGTGTCCTTTCTCATCTCTTTCAATAATTTTTGGTTGAAAACATATTTTATTAGATATTAGAATAGGTACTGCTGCTTGTTATTTGGGCCTGTGTGTTTAGAAAACTCGTTTGAAGCACTTTACTTTGGTATAGGTCTATATTTATTGCTGAGGTGTGTTTTTTGTAAGTAGGATCTAGAATGCTGGATCCTATTCACACATCCTGTCTGTTAGCCTTTGCTGTTTTTTGGGGGAATTGAATCCATTTGTGTTCAGAAACAATAATGACCAATGATTGCTAATTCCTGTTATTTTGATGTTTATGTCGTGTGTGTGTGTGTGTGTGTGTGTGTGTGTGTGTGTGTGTGTGTGTGTTATTTGTGTTCGTGATTCTCTTATTTTGATGTTACTTGTGTTGTGGGAAATAATAAGAAATAAATGGCCACATTCCTGCAATAATTTTGGTCACCTGAAACTCTGCCCCATGGGACCCGCCTGGTCATGAACTGGCAGGCAATGGCCTACCTGTTTTTATCTCAGGAACTCTCTGACTCAGAACTCCATAATCTCTCCACCCAGCTCACCAAATTCCTACTGACAGGTCTTTACCATGCCAATCCTGTGCTTCAAATTCTCCATGGCCATTGCAGTACACCTCAGACAAACTGATGCTTTGCCTCCATACATTTCTCTCTTGAACCCGGACAAGTCAACAAGTGAAGGAAAACACAACAAAAACTTAGTGCAGAAACCATGGTAACCCAATTGTTCGGTGAAACAATAAAATCTTAATCTTGTAAGCCTTATTAAAGAGATAAATAAAAAGGGGCAGATAAAAATGGATCTATGATGACTGCCCTACAAAAGACCCCAAAAAAAAAAGAGCTGAAAGAGTCAGATGCAGATATTTGCCCCCAATCAATGGACAGAAGTAGCTGACCCTTGTTGTTGAAGTAGGGAATGCTAAAGAAAGCTGAGGAGAAAGGCGATCCTATAGGAGGACTACCAGTCTCAATTAATCTGGACTCCTGAGAACTATAAAACCCTGGATCACCAAACAGGTAGCATACACCAGATGATATGGGGCCACCAACACATGTACAGCAAAGGACTTGCAGGACTGTGTTCATTCAGAAATGAGGCACCTAATCCTCAATACTGGTAGCCCCCTAGTTACTGTTCAGGTCGAGTGAGGGTGAGGGCATCTATGTGGAGACCAGGTAGGTTAGGGAGGAAGTATGGGATATAGAGCAGCCAAAGTGTGGATGGGGGTCAAGGAATGGAATATAAGATGTAAAAAAATAATGTAAAAATATAATAAATAAATAAATAAATAAATAAATAAATAAATAAATAAAAGCTAAATCCTCTAGTGGCAAATACTGAAGGAACCGCCATTATAACCAGGAGACACTTGTAGTTACACCTTGTCCCCATGCTATCCCAATCTAAGAAGGCATCTAACTCTCTCCTTCCTCCCTCTCCCTCTCCAACTCAGAAATACTACCTACTACCCAGTGATTGGTTCCTTTATTCTTTAAGGAATTGTATCACAAGGAATCATCTGAGTATGACTCACTCCTTGTCCGCAACCCCTCCCAGTAGAGCAAAATTAGCATCAACATACAAACAGCACTATGTCCATCCACAACATACTTCAGTAAAATTATTTCTTATGATTATTTAGGTATAGTGTAAAATACAAAATAAATTCAAGACAACCTACCCCTTCCCCCTTTGAAGGACTTTCCAAACTATATAGTTTAGCAGTCAGAAAGAACAGAATAAGCCTACAGCTGCCAAAACAAGATTAGCCATTCCCAGAAAAATCCTCCTACCCTGCCCCTCACTGAATTCTGAGAAAACCCACAAACTGTCCTGACCTTGTTCCTAGGATTCCCTGTGACATTAATAGTTGACCCATAAGTTCAAAATGTACTGCTGCTTTGCTGATTAATCATGATAACCCACCATAATGATAGGCAGTGTGAGTCACTAGGCCAAAGATAGTCACCCTATTTAAACCAACCAAAGCCTGAGAAGGTTTCTTGCTAAACCAATCAAAATAAGCCAGCTAGCCCTGTTGCCTAAATCTGCCCCCATACAAGGTATAAAAAAAAGTGTGTTCTTTGTTTCTGGATCTCTCCTCTTGCCTGGGTGCTGTGGGGGGTCCCCAATGCATAAGATCAATAAAAATGTTCTTGTGGTTTGCAGTGATGTTGGTCTCTGTGGTTTTTGTAAGTGGAGGTCTTTTGGAAGATTCCAATATTTGGTGCATTGGCCAGGATGATCCTCCTCTGAAGGCCCCAGACACCGTGCATTGGAGGACTGCTTGAGCAAGGTAAAGCTGGATCCCTCCCTGTTTGTCTGTCTGTGCATCTGTCTTGTCAGTGTCAGCTGTCTTTGTCATTTGAGAGGCTGGTTAGGTCTCAGGTTTCTGATCCTGGTTTGGACCCGGGAGGGAATGACCAGTCTCATGTTCTGGGGGTCTACTCATGATAGAGATCCATCTGTATGGTTATTGTGACATGCACGGGCAACAGGAAACTGGAGGACACTCCAGATTCCTGCTAGGGGGGTGTATAAGAAGCAGTCCTTCTCAACCTAGTGCTAGCTGGGTGGCAGCTACCACCTGGTACAGTGAGTTTCAGGCTTCTGTTGGAATCATGTCTAGGATGACTGTGTTTGTTCTGTTTTTCTTGGTTACTTTCTGTTTCTGTGGAATCATTGTGACACTTTATCTGGATTGTTTCTCTGTGTGTCTCTCCGTGTTTTGACATGGAGTGACAACTGTTTTGAGAATCATGGGCCAGCCACTATCTAGCCCTCTAGGCCTACCTTTTTCTCACATCTACATGTCCCCTACCAGTTGGTAATTATGCCCTCCAGGAAAAGCTTAAGGAAAATATGAATCCTGTTGCCCTCTTTTGGAGTTAGTCCTTTTATTTCACTTTCAGATTCTCTGCATCTGCCCTATCCTCACTGCCCAACTCCAGGGAGCAACAGTGCAGGCTCTGCTATGATCCTTGGATCACAAATGTGGCAGATAATTGGCCTTGCCCACAGACCTGGAGCCCAGGGAGTTCTGGCACGTCAGCTCAGAGCAGCAAAGGCAGCAGGCATGGCCTTCCTGTTCCTCCTCAGGCGGCCCCACCTGTGGACCCGGAGCAGACAACAGGTAGTTCCTGGGACATCAGTGCCCAGTGTGGCAGGCTATGAACACTGTTGGCATGGGGCCCCAGGTGGCATGTTTCACCCTCCTTATGTGGCTATGCTGCTCTTCTATGGGTGGCCCCATCCCCATTCCAATACCCTTTGCACTCACCTCTGGTCTATGACATGGGCTCGAGGTGGAGAAAAGAAAGCAAGGCCCATGAGGCAAAGTGAGGTGGAACTCTGTGCTCACCATCACAGTGCTGAAGGGTGACCCTGCCTCCCCTCCCCCCAGCCACTGACCAAAGAACAACCACCAAGCTGCCAGTGCTCAATGGCCATGAGTCTCTGCTTGCCAGACCAAGAGGAAAGATAGAGAATTTTCCTAGAAGCTAGAAGAACAGCTCTCTATTGACATGGACGCTGGGTTCATAGAAGGTAGGGAAGAACTTAAAGTCTATTGCCAGGCTCTGATGGCGGGTCTCCTCTCTGTAGGGCTGGAAAGTGCCCATCCAATCTGACCAAGGTAAAAGTGAAATTATATAAATTATAAGGAAAGACAGGGTAAGTCAGTAAGAGAGTTGCATGGTTTGATAAGAAAGAATCGAGGAGGAGAGAAGAAGGAAGGAAGGAGAAAAGCACTGCTAAGAAGTGAGCTGAAAAGTGGAGGAAGAGCAAAGCTTCAGCAGACTCTGGAGAGATGGATGACAGTGGCAAATGGAGACTTTAACATTGAGGAGAGGTGAAAATAGAGATGAAGGGGATTAGAGAAGTCTGAGATGGGAGATTCAGGCAAGAAAAAGGGTTGCTATATAGAAATAGGAAGCATGATGGGCAGAAGGACAAAGCACAAGGGGTAAAACACATAGACAGGCTGACAAAAACAAACTAGAGTCAGATTCAGAGGTGTGCAGTGAGACAGACAGATAAACAAGGGCAGAGGCGAAGTATACATGAGGATAGATGACAAGATGGGGACGTGATAATTGGATAAAATCCAAAGGAAGCAACCACAAGGAGGGACAAAGAGAGAACATTGCATGAGATCTCCATTACAGTCAGGGAAACAGGAGTAAAGAGAGGTAAGTAACAAAGACTTGAACCTGGAAAGGTTTCACATGCTCATAATGCTAGCACTTGGGAATGACAAGGAAAAGGAACAGGAAGTCAGGGAATTAAAAAGACATAAGAGACAAGAGAGAAACTTGCATAAAATACTGGCCACATTAGTCAGGGACATTAGAGAGTTTTGTAGGACAGTACCAGTAACCACAGAGAGCCTTTTGCTGAAGATCAGTGTGCTTACTGTAAATAAAATAAAATAAAATAAAATAAAATAAAATAAAATAAAATAAAATAAGGACACCAGGTGAGAGAAGAGAGACTGACACAAGAAGAAGAGGGGAAACAGTGGAAAGAGACCATGTTTCATATTCTCCCACTGACCGGTTCAAGACAAGTTAGAGTTCCTGGGCACTGCTGGCTTTTACAAATTGTTGATTCCAGGTGTTGCTGAACTAGCTGCCCTACTTTACCCCATCACAAGAGAAAATCACCCCTTCTTGTATGGCTATGAAGAACAACAAGTCTTCAATGACATTAAGACTGCCCTAATGCTGACCCCAGCTTTGGGCCTCCCGGATATGACTAACCATCTCTTTGTGGCTGAAAACAAAGGTATTGCCAAAGGAGTTCGTTCTCAGAGAATGGGACTCTGAAAAAGATCTGTGGTATACTTAACAACAACAACATCAACAACAACAACAAATAATTAGACCTTGGGGATGCAGGATGTTCTGCTTGTCTGTGCATAGTGACTGTTGTGATGTTACTGGTCAGGGACACAGATAAATTGACTCTGGGAGAGAACTTTTTAATCTAAGCACCACAAAGCCTAGAAAGTGTAGTTTGTCAGCTGGCCCTGATCAATGGCTGACTAAAGCTCTCATGACTCATTACCAGACTCTGTTGAAAAACTCGGATAGAGTCACTTTTGCCTCTCCGTCCACCCCAAAATAAAAAAAACACTCAAGTCTTAACTCAGCTACTCTGTTCTCAGAGCCAACTTAGAGTCACCTGTTCATAACTGTCAGCAAGTTTTTGCAGAGGCAAATGGGTGGTATAAAGATCTGACAGACCAGCCACTAGAGGGCACAGACATTACCTGTTTCACAGACATTAGCAGCTATCTAAAAGAAGGGAGGAGACATGCTGGAACAGCTGTGGTAGACACCAAGTTATCTGGATACAAGTCCTGCCAGAGGACACTTTGGCTCAAAAGGCAGAACTGATCAACCTTACTAAGGCCTTGGAATTAAAAAAAAAAAAAGAAAAAGACTAAACTTCTACATGGATATCATGTATTTTTCACAGCCCCCATCCATGGGGCCATATATCAACAGAGGAGTCTAGTGACATCTGGAGGAAATGAAATTAAGAACAATGAGGAAATACTGGCTCTACTAAGGTCCTTCAATGACTCTGCCAAGGTAAACATCATCCTGTCTCCTAGTCACCAGAAGAAGAGAGATACCATGATAGCATGGGACAACAACATGGAACACCAAGAGGTCCTAGTGGTTGCAATCATGATGCTGCCAGTGCTCCTGGCAACAGAGCAAGAAAATCTTGTCCCCCAGTTTACCTACACAGCAGAGAACTTAGCCCTCATTTCTCCAAAGATTCCAGTCCCCAGTTCTACAAAAATAAAGGACTGTGGTACACCTCCCAGGAGGTGGAATCCTGCCACAAAGACAAGCAGAGGCTATGATCAAATATATGCATCAGTGGACTCATTTAAGGGTAAGAAATTTCATCCAGACACTTTCCAAAACTAAGGATCATGCACCAGGGTTAAAAAACCTTGTGGAGCAGGTGGTACACAAGTGTGTGCCCTGCCAGAAAGTCAATGTCTGCCTCACTATGGGGGATCCAGGGAAGAGGTACCTGGGAGACAGACCCAGCATCTACTGGGAGGTAAGGCCTGAAAAATATGGACATAAATATGTTCTGGCTTTTGTGGGTACATTCTCAAGATGGCTAGAAGATTTTCCCTGTAAAAATGAGACTGCTCACATGGTCATCAAGAAGATTTTGAAGAAATTTTTCCAATGCTCAGAGTGCAAAAAGCAATAGTGTCAGATAATGGCCCTGCCTTTGTTGCCCAGGTAAGTCAGGGTCTGGCCAACTATTTAGAGGTCAAATAGAAATTATATTGTGTGTAGAGACCTCAGAACTCAAGACCAGTAGAAAGGATGAATAGAACCCTAAATGAGACCTTGACAAAATTAACCAAGGAAACTGGCACATGCTGGGTGTTGCTCCTCCCCCTTGCTCTATTTAAAACTAGAAAGACTCCCTCTTGTTTCAATATTACTCCTTTTGAGATCCTTTATTGGGTTCCAGCTCACTTCACTTGAACCCACATGTTGTTATAATAATGATCTGCATGCTAGGTTAAAAGGCTTGCAGGTGGTGTAGAAGGAAGTCTTATCAGAACATGTAACCAGCAGCCAGCTACATAAATCGGGTTCCTGAAGGGGAGGCTGCAGCTGCTTTAGAAGAAATGGTGGGAAAATTAAGGAGACCAAGACAAGATACAGATCAACACCCCAGAGTGTACTAAGAGCATGAGCTTATAGGAAGGCCTATTCCCCCCACACCAGGCTATTGATGCTTTGTCAATAGGCTGTCAGCAGTTGACTTCCAGGCTTGCTTATCTCACAAAGACAGGTTTAGCCTCTCAGTGGGTATTGGGTATCTTGGAAAAGGGCACAGGTGGAAGACCAATAGACCTATCTAGGTCAGATGAATCCAACCTAAGATGACTAGCTGCAGCATGAGAGCCTGGTAACCCAAGACATCACACCAATTCCAGGTCAGGGATCTGATCTACATGCACCAGCATGGTGCCCAGACCCTTGAGCCTTGCTGTAAGAGTCCCTACCTTGTCCTGCTTACTACCCCTCCTTATCCTGTTTATGTTCATTCTCACTAGACCATTGCCTGCTACTCTGGCTCATGCCTGTCTCTCTTTTGCTCACTAACAATGTTTTATCTCTCTTTTCTGTCTCTAATTTATACACTCTGTGTAATTAATCAATACTCACTTAAAAATTAGTGGATATATTGCTGGTTTTCTCCTTGGCTATTGCAGACCCCAACATGTAACCTTGCTTGCATCCCAAGGACTCTCTAAGGCATGCTCAAAGGTTAGGTGCCAAAACATCTGAGCTCTTACTCTAATGAGAGATGATGTCTGTGAACTTTGGTTCAGTTTTGTTCTCAACCTACAGGCAAGTTATTTCTCTCTCTCTCTCTCTCTCTCTCTCTCTCTCTCTCTCTCTCTCTCTCTCTCTCTCTCTCTCTCTCTCTCTCTCCTTGCCTTTCTATACCCGTGTAACTTTCCATTTATTCATCACACGCATACAAATAGTTGGAACACACACACAGGCACACACACACAGGCACACACATACATGAACACAAAAACAGGCACACACACATAAAAAACATACACAGGCATGTACACACACACACACTCACACACATGCACACTCACACACACACACACAGGCACAAACACACAAAATGCCTTGATCCCCACTGCTTTGTGGGCACTAATACCAAGTCTACTGGCAGAATTCCACAAACATATGTGCCTACTTCTTTTTGTGACTCTAGGTATCTGATTTCCATATATTATCCTTCATGTATCTTTGCAAATCTGTCAGCAGGCAGACTGTAGTCTCTTTGTCCAACTGCTCAACTGTATCTATGTCCATGTGTATCAATCCTTCACAAGTAATATAGAAACAAACCCACAAATTTGATTGGGGGAGAGATATTGATTTATTTTCGAAGATGTTTTGTGAATTGACATGGGACAAAAGTTAAGGTGTGGAAAACTCTGTAAAGAAGTCCAGTGAGAATGCCAAGATTAGCTGCTGGGAAGTCTGCCCAGAGCCCTAAACACAGGGTGTACCATGTAGCAGTCCCTGGAGGGAAGCACCTGTGTGTCCAGTCAATCCAAGTATCAGGAATTGCAGGTTTTCTGGTGGTGGAAATCATCTGGGGTTCACCTTTTATAGAAGCACTTTCTGTGGTCCTTCAGGGCCTTGGCCATGAGAGGAGCAGGTCTTTTTGCAGGGCCCTTTTTGGTGCCTCTTTCTCCAAGGAGAAGGCAGGAAGCCCTCTGGGTTGGAGGATGGGCAGGAGCCTCAGGAAGACAGTGTGGATTTTAGGCAGAGGCAGCCCCAGTAGGTCCTGGCTGTCCTTGTTGGCTGGGGCTCTTGAGCTCTGTGATGAATGAGAACATCATCGTCTGTCTGGGTTGAGGTCTCTTGGCTTTGTGCTTTGGAGGTGGCCTATGACGGTTTGCAGCCTCTCCTCTTGGGACCCCTGAAGCTGTAGGGCTGTGGGGGCCTCAGGCTGGCTGTAGGATTCCTTGTACCTGCGGCCCTGGGGCCAGGACTTCTCTTCTGGCTGCCTAAGCCCAACTTTGTCCTTGCCAGCCTGGCAGTGAGCACCATCCCTGGTTCCAGTGCGCTTCTGCTGGGGTCCTGCTGCAGGCCTGCAACCTGAATAGATGTGGGTTCTGTGCTGCTTTCTGAGCTCCCACACCCATGCTGAGGCTTCTTGATCCTGATGAGAGGAAAATGTCTCCTGGTCAAGATCTCATTCGAACCAGGCTTGGCCACTGGAGGGAGTCTCTCCATGGTGAGAATGGTGCTGGCAGCAATGGGACTCATATCCAAGGAGCTTGCAGACTCATCTCGAGGCACATTTGCAGGAGGACTCTGGGCCTCGGCTGGACACAGGGGTTCCCAACTCTGCCTCTTGCACTGTGGACACTCTGAAGAGGAAGGAGAGCAGCACTCCCAATTGAGGCAAGCCCAGGAGGAACCAGATCCAGGGGCTTGCTCCTGCTCTCAGTTGCCTGGAGGCTGGCAATTTCTGTGCCCACCAAACACAAGCCCAGTGGGCTCCTGTGGCCCAGCCCCTCGCTTTCTGGAGAGGGGCTTGGCCCCTTCCTGCTGCCAAGGCTCCTCCAGGCTCTCCCTGGACATTCCTAGATGCACCAGGTTCTGGACATCTTGCTGCAGCTCAGGGCTCCAGTTTTCTCCTGGATGCTGGCTTCGAATGTGAGGTGCCCTATGGTTGGACCTTTGTTGCGATTTTCTGCTCTGACTTAGGTAAGAGCAGCTGCCTGGGCAGCAGCTGCAAAGCCCAAGGAAAACCTCTCACCCATCTCGGCAGGCTTCCTGGGATGTTTGCTCCAGGGGCTTCTCTTCTGGGGAGGTGCTCCGGCCCTCTGTTGTGAGGCGCTTCTCTAAGCCTAAGTCCTGCCAGGTCAGTTGAGGCTGGGTCCAAGCATTATCCAGTGGACCACCTGGCCACTGAGTCCTTCACAAACGGCACGAGGAGCTGCTGTTTCTTCAAGGACTTGATGGTCTGTCTGAAGCCAATCTCTGTAAGGCAGTCACACAGAGAAGGAAGAGTAAGACATTTTCTTCAGAATTTTGTACATCTTTCCTGGGTCAGTCTCCTGGCAAAGGCGATCCAGCAGCTTCTGCAGAACACCTGCCTCAGAGCTCGTCTCCATGACCACTCCCGAGGACAGGGATGGATTCTCTAGGTTCAATCTGAACCCCAGACTCACCTTGTGACCTGCCTCTAGTCGGGTGTGCTCTCCTGAGCAGAGAGAGAACACTGACAGACAGAATCTCACAGCTTAGAAGCCCTTGCCTCTGTCAGGCATCCCCTTTTATAACTGCCCCTGACAGGTGGGACCTCAGTCATGCCCAGTCTCAAGATGGCTGCCACACACAGGCATGGAAGCCACGCCCAGTGGCCAAAACTCAAGGTTTCCTGTAGGCCTCCAAATAAAGACCTGATGGAAAAAATTTACATATCTATCTATCTATCAATCTATCTTCTATCTATGTAAATGAAATAAAGCAATCAACCAACCAAAAGCAAAACCACAACCAACATCAACACCAACACCGAAACCAACTAAGTAAACCAACAAACAAAACAGGATGGAATCTGTTCTCCTCATACATTTCCACATACTGCAAAATGGCAATCCAGCCATGTGACCTCCACCCACTGAACCTCCTTAGGGCAAAAGCTTTTCCTTTGTAGGAAAACTTATTGGAGGGACCTGTTTGCTGCAAGCCTCTTGCTGCTTCTTCCCACAACCTTGTAGCCAATGGAAGTCCACACAGGTGCATAGAACCAGGTGCACAGCCACACCTTTGCATTTCAGGGTTGTACATGGGATTCTGTGTCTCTGTGTCTAGGGTTATCTGCACCTTGCCTTGAATTCATTTTCATTGGACCTTTGCCTGCTTCTCTGGCTCATGCCTGTCTCTCTTTTTCTCACTATCAATGTTTTATCTCTCTTTTCTGTCTCTCCTTTACACACTATGTGTGTTTACCCAATACTCACTTTACAATTAGTGGGTATACTGCTGGTTTTCTCCTTGCCTTTTGCTGACACCAACATGTGACCTTACTTGCATCCCGAGGACTCTCTAAGGCATGCTCTAAGTTTAGGTGCCAATCCATCTGAGCTCTTACCCTAATGACAGACAATGTCTGTAAACTTTGGTTCAGTTTTCTTCTCAGTCCTATAGGCAAGTTATTTCTCTCTCTCTCTCTCTCTCTCTCTCTCTCTCTCTCTCTCTCTCTCTCTCTCTCTCTCTCTCTCTCTCTCTCTCTCTCTCTCTCTCTCCCTCTCTGTACTCTTGTATCTTTCCTTTTCGTCATCAGACACATACAAATAGTTGAACCACACACACACACACACACACACAGACTCACACCCATAAAACTCACACACAAGCAGGTACGCATGCACACACACACACACACACACACACACACACACACACACACACACACACACAGGCACACTCACACACACAAACTGCCTTGATTCCTACTGGTTTGTGGACACTGATGTCAAGTCTACTGCCAGACTTCCACAAACATATCGATGTGCCTACTTCTCTTTGTGACTCTAGGTATCTGTTCTTCCATCTATGATCCTACATGTATCTTTGCAAAACTGTCAGCAGGCAGACCATCTTTGTCCAACTGCTAAACTGTATCTATGTCCATGAGAACCATTCCTTCACAAGTAATGTAGAGACAAACCCACAGAGTTGATTGGGGGAGAGATATTGTTTTATATTTGAAGATGTTTTGAGAATTGACATGGGACAAAAGTTAAGGTGTGGAAAACTCTGTTAAAAAGTCCAGCGAGAATGCCAAGATTAGCTGCTGGGAAGTCTGTCCAGCGGCAGAAATCCAGGGTGTACAATGTGGCAGTCCCTGGAGGGAAGCGTCTGTGTTTCCAGTCAATCCAAGTCTCAGAAGTTGCAGGTTTTCTGGTGGTGGGAAAGCATCTGAGGTTCCCCTTTTATAGAAACACTTTCTGTAGTCCTTCAGGGCCTTGGCCATGAGAGGAGCAGGTCTTTTAGCAGGGCCCTTTTTGGTGCTTCTATCTCCAAGGAGAAGGCAGGAAGCCCTCTGGGCTGGAGAATGGGCAGGATCCTCAGGAAGACTGTATGGATTTTGGGCAGAGGCAGCCCCAGTAGGTCCTGGCTGTCCTTGTTGGCTGGGGCTCTTGAGCTCGGTGATGAAGGAGACCATCATCGTCTGTCTGGGTTGAGGCCTCTTGGCTCTTGTGCTTTGGAGGCAGCCTATGACGGTTTGCAGCCTCTCCTCTTGGGACCCCTGAAGCTGTAGGGCTGTGGGGGCCTCGGGCTGGCTATAAGATTCCTTGCACTTGCGGGCCTGGGGCCGCGACTTCTCTTCTGGCTGCAGAAGCCCAACTTTGTCCTTGCCACCCTTGCATTGAGCTCCATCCCTGATTCCAGTTCGCTTCTGCTGGGTTCCTGCTGCAGGCCTGCAACCTGAATAGACTTGGGTTCTGTGCTGCCTCCTGAGCTCCCACCCCCAAGCAATGTAGGCACCAGACCATTGTGTTCCCGTTCATAATTGAAAGTCTCTTCATCAATTCTGCTGTGGAGGAGATATCAAATTAGTCATTTGACTATTCTTTATATAAAATCGGATAAATTCTCTTGGGTTTTGTTGAGGGCTGAAGAGCACTCTTTTTTTTTTTTTTTTTTTTTACTAGGCAGGCCTAGCCTGGGGAACAAGGGGAGTAGGGAGGGAATCTTTAGGAATAGAGTTGTCAATTATCAATGATGGCTGAGATGCCAGAGGCATTGGCAATTTGGTTTCACTTTTATCGAAAGGTGAATGGGAGTTTTCTAAAATAATGTTCAGTAAGGGTTAAGAGGTGATTGCCTTCTCTGCCCTCTTCTTCCTGTTTAAGGAGGTCTCTGATGATTCCCCAATAGCTAAAAAAGGACTCAGGGACATCTTCTCCTTGTTTTATCAAAGCAGTGATATCTTTGCCTACGTTATTCCAAGTTAAAGGGTATATATCAGGACTATTCAATGCCAGCCATGGATATCTCTTGTCCACAAAACAAACATTTTTTATTAAATCCTTTTTCTTAACTCTTATCCCTCTCTACTTAAGAGACCCATCATCTCTTGAATAAAAACTGCCTCTTTCGACAAAACCTTCCCCATGGTAAATGGGACAACAACTGAATGCCTAGGCTTACCTCTTGATGTTCATGACACTCTAGTGAAGTGTCTGGAGGGTGGTTGTTCCTCATGGCCCACGTCTGGTGCCACTTGACCCATCATAGCAGGTCCAGTTATTCAATGGTCTGGAGGGAACCTTCTCCTAAGAACCAAATTGGGGGGGGGGGAGATAGAGAGATGAGAACCTTGGGCAATGAATTCACAGGGAAGCAGTCTGAGTAGCATCAAGGTCCCAATGAATTAGCAAGGCTCAAGGTTTAAATGCACAAGCAAAAGGAGAAGTACTTCTCAGCAGGAGGAAAGGGGCAGCAACAATGCACCTCAGCAGGAGGGATGGGGCATTGGAAAAAGAGGAAGTACTTCTCAGCAGGAGGGATGGTGCAGTGGAAATTTTTCTTTTGGCAACTATGCAGAGAAGCAGGAACTTGGGGATATCAGGGTACACCTTTGAGGTCAAGACATCCGGTGCTGACTTAGGGCTGGAACAATCTGTGGTTGTTCTCAGATCAGTACATTAGTGGCCTGCTTTTGACTCCCTTTTCTTCTCGGGGTTGGGGGAGAGGCCCAATTCAGAGAACAGGACAATTGTGTTGTCTTAATAGCTCCCAACAGTTAGGAAGTGGCCATATCAAAATACAAAAGCTGTGTGAGTGTCTCTTAGGAGGGAATATAAAGCATTTGGACAGGTAGCAGGGATGCATTGTAACCTCTGTAATCAAACTGAGTAGCTTTAATTTAGTGTTGCTACAGATGGCGCTCAATGTTGGGTGAGAACTCACTCTTAAAAATTAATTGGGAATTCAAGAATGGAAAACATGTACAATGCCTTAAGAATAGGAGGTGTGGAGAATTGGTTTTTTAGCAGAGCTGCATAGTTTTAGCACAAGCCAAGTGGATTTTGGACTAGAAGAAATAAGTGCTAAATTGGCGTGCATAACTCTGGGATTCAAGGCATGAGATACTTGGGCCCTTTTTGTAGCTTCTTCACTGGGGACTCTGTGCTCAGTCCAATGGATGACTGTAAGAATCCACTTCTGTATTTGTGAGGTACTGGCAGAGCCTCTCAGGAGACAGCTATATCAGGCTCCTATCAGCAAGCACTTTTTGACATACACAATATTGTCTGGGTTTGTTGATTGTATATGAGATGGATCCTCAGGTGGGGCAGCCTATGGATGGTCCCTTAAGTCTCTGCTCCACACTTTATCTCTGTAATTTCTTCCATGGGTATTTTGTTCCCCCTTCTAAGAAGGATCGAAGTGAGCATCCACTTCTATATTTGGATGGAACACAGGGCCCCTAATGAAGGAGCTAGAGAAAGTACCCATGGAGCTAAAGGGGTCTGCAACCCTATAGGAGGAACAACAATATGAACTAACCAGTACCCCACAGAGCTGTGTCTCTAGTTGCATATGTAGCAGAGGATGTCCTAGTTGGCCATCAATGGGAGGAGAGGCCCGTGGTATTTCACAGATCATAGGGACTTTGGGGATAGCATTTGAAATGTAAATGAAGAAAATATCTAATAAAAATGCCTAAAAATGAAATAAAATAAAATAAAATGAAATAAAATAGATTGATAGAAGTATCCACACTTTAGTCTTCCTTCTTCTTAAGTTTCATTTCATATGTAAATTGTATCTTGGGTATTCTGAGCTTCTGGTCTAACATCAACTTATCAGTGAGTGCATATCATGTATGTTCTTTTGTGATTGCGTTACCTCACCCAGGATGACATCTTTTTTTTTTTTCCATTTTTTATTAGGTATTTAGCTCATTTTCATTTCCAATGCTATACCAAAAGTCCCCCATACCCACCCACCCCTACTCCCCTACCCACCCACTCCCCCTTTTTTTGGCCTGGCATTCCCCTGTACAGGGGAATATAAAGTTTGCATGTCCAATGGGCCTCTCTTGCCAGTGATGGCCGACTAGGCCATCTTTTGATACATATGCAGCTAGAGTCAAGAGCTCCGGGGTACTGGTTAGTTCATAATGTTGTTCCACCTATAGGGTTGCAGATCCCTTTAGCTCCTTGGGTACTTTCTCTAGCTCCTCCATTGGGAGCCCAGTGATCCATCCATGTGTGAGCATCCACTTCTGTGTTTGCTAGGCCCCAGCATAGTCTCACATGAGACAGCTATATCTGGGTCCTTTCAGCAAAATCTTGCTAGTGTATGCAATGGTGTCAGCGTTTGGAAGCTGATTATGGGGTGGATCCCTGGATATGGCAGTCTCTACATGGTCCATCCTTTCATCTCAGCTCCAAACTTTGTCTCTGTAACTCCTTCCAAGGATGTTTTGTTCCTACTTCTAAGGAGGGGCATAGTGTCCACACTTCAGTCTTCATTTTTCTTGAGTATCATGTGTTTAGGAAATTGAATCTTATATCTTGGGTATCCTAGGTTTTGGGCTAATATCCACTTATCAGTGAGTACATATTGTGTGAGTTCCTTTGTGAATGTGTTACCTCACTCAGGATGATGCCCTCCAGGTCCATCCATTTGGCTAGGAATTTCATAAATTCATTCTTTTTAATAGCTGAGTAGTACTCCATTGTGTAGATGTACCACATTTTCTGTACCAGGATGACATCTTACAGCTCCACCATTTGCCTAAAAAATTCGGACTGTTTCTTCATTCCATTCCATATGTGTGTGTGTGTGTGTGTGTGTGTGTGTGTGTGTGTGCTGTGTGTGTGTATGTGTGTGTGTGTGTGTTTTCACAGATTTCATTAATAGATTTGTTCATTTGCTCTTTCAACACCTTTAACATATCTAAAGGTTATTTTGAAGCCCTTACCTTGTGTTTCATATATATTACATTCTAAATTCTCACTGTAGTAGGCTTGATATACTTTATTGGCGACATATGTTCCTCAATGTCATTCTGATTTTTCTGACATCTAGTCATCTGCAATTGGGGTGATTATAATTCCAGGAGCTGAAATCTGACCTTGTCTTTGTTGGGTGGATATTCAGTTAATTGGATTCTCTCACAAAACTAGTTCTAAGAAGAATGTGGTCACTGCATGTTTCCTGGTAGGAATTCTTTTGAATTTCTTCCTTGTGCGTTCATTTGAATGTTGGTTAGATGCTTCAGTCCTACTCAGAATAGGGAAGAAAATAAACTCTGGAGGTATATGGAGTAAGTTATCTTGGAGGGAGAGAGGAAGGGGAGGAAAAGAGGGCAGGATCAGATGTGGGAGGAGCCTGAGAGAAGCACAGAGGGTCAGGAATTTGAAAGGAGGTTCATAGCAGTGGGAGAGAGAAAACTGGGGATAGCCAGTAGAAAATCCCAGATGCCAGAGACACAAAAGTTCCCATTAGCCAAAATATTCAACAAAATAGAAAGAGAACCTGAAGAGACCATACCCAGGGTATATGTACTGCCCTTGGTTGATGAATGAGGTCACCAACCCATCTCAAAAGTGATAATCTGGAATTGTTTCTCTCAAAGGAAAGGAAGGGAAAAAGAGTGAAGCAGATAATGGAGGAAAGGCCATCCAGAGACTGTCCTACCTAAGGATCCAACCCATCTGCAGACACCAAACCCAGACACTATTGCTGATGTAAAGAAGCACTTGCTGAAATGAACCTGGTATAGCTATCCCCTGAGAGACTCTGCCAGAGCCAGACCAGTACAGATGCATATGCTCAAATTGAGCATGGGGACCCCAATGGTGGAGTTAGGGGTATTACTGTAAAAGCTGAAGGTGTTTGCAACCCCGTATGAAGAATAATATCAACCAACCAGATCCCCCAAAAGCTCCCAGGGACTAAACTACCAACCAAAGAGTACACATGGAGTGACCCATGGCTCCCACTGCATATATAGCATAGAATTGGCTCCTTATATGGCATCTCTGAGAGGTGAACCACTTTGTCCTGTGGAGTCTCAGTCACAAGAGTAGGGGAATTCTAGGAAGCTGAAGCAGTAGTTGGTGGGTGGGTAGGTGGGAAGCACCCTAGTAGAGGCAGGGGGAAGTTGAACATGACGGGGTTTATAGAGGGGAATCTGGAAAGGGGGATAATATTTGTAATGTGAATAAATACAATAACCAATAAAAAAAGAAATGTGTTTCTATGTATGGTGAACTGACACTTTGATAAACATAGGATAGAGGGTGCCTACTGAAAAACGAAAGTGAGAATTACCTCTATATTTCCCTGGTAGGTCTGACCAATGGGTTCCCCACTAGCCAAATTCTTTATTTTTACAACTTACCTCGGATTTGTGAAAAACTTTTGCCTTTTTGTATACAGATTTTTCAGGAATACACCTTTATTTTTGGACTAAGACGTACCTCATGCTGAGGGTTCATATTTATAATATAGGTTAAAATAGCAATGTGAAGAACTGGTCTTTATGAAATCTAACTGCTGAACTAGATGGTGTGAATGTTAATATCAATCATTCTAAGACATGAGGGATATTTTACATACATGTTGAGCCTCAAGTTTCTTTATATTTATTCATTAATATTCTAAAAATACACATTTACCAGTTATTCTTTATGATGAACAAAATGATGTGTTGACTTTTAAAACAATTATTAATGATTAAATAATATTAATTTTCCTATCTATCATCTTAAGTGCTTGACATTTTTTTTGTCATGAGAGTATATGAGATTTATCTTAGCAAAACTATAATGTGCACTTTTCAACAATCAATAATTATCATGTCATGCAAGAAAGCTAAAAAATAATAAGCGTTTTCTTTCTAACTGTGATAATGTTACCTTTGTAATGAGAGTTTGCAAACAATGTGTCTTCCTTCTTTTTGCAAAAAGTTTGGAAGATCTGGTAATTATTCTCTAAATGGTAGGTAGATTAGGTGTTGAAGCCACTACTTACTGGTTTTTTATTGATGAAATGTTTTATTTAGTTTTTATTTAATCTCTTTGCTTGTTTATCTTTTCAGCTTTTTTTTTCATTTGTTTGTTATTATATGTGTTTACATTTCAAATCTTACACTCTTTCCCTGTTTCCCCTTCACAAGCACCTATTCCCTCCTCCTCCCCAGTGCCTCTATGAGGGTGCTCCTCCACCCGCCCACCCACTCCTCCCTTAGCAGCCCAGCATTCCTTTAACCTGGATAATCAAGCCTCCAAAGGACAAAGGGGTTCCACTCTCAGTGATGCCAAATAAGGCCATCCTCTGCTACATATCCAGGCGGTGCCATAGACAACCTCTGTATACTCTTTGATTGGTGGTTTAGTGCCTGGGAGCTTGGGTGGTCTGGTTGGTTGATGTTGTTCTTCCTATGAGGTTGCAAACCACTTCAGCTCCTGCAGTCCTTGCTGTATCTTCCTCATTGGTGTACCCACTCTCACTTTGGCTGTGTACATTCACATCTTTATTGATCTAGCTCTGGTAGAACCTTTCAGGGAACAACTGTACTGTGCTCCTATAAGTAAACAATTCTTGGCATCAGCAATAGTGTCTGGGTTTTGGGTAAGCAGATGGGATGGGTCCCCAAATGAGGCAGTCTCTGTATGGCTTTCCTTCATTCACTGCTCAATCTTTGTCCCTGCATTTCCTTTAGACATGAGCAATTCAGGGTTAATGTTTTTGAGGTGGATGCATATTCTTATCCCTCAGTCGGGGGACTCACTGGTTATAGTTTTTTTTTTTTTTTTCCCAGAATTTTTTGATTCATTCGTCTTGTCTTATTATTTTTTGAGAATTTATGCATGCAATGCATCTTACTAATATTTATCTCCTTGACCAGCTCTGCCCAGATCTACTCTGCTTTCATTCCCACATAACTTTTTTGTACTCTTTTCCGTTTTAAGCCCATAAAGTCTAATTAGTGATGCATATACAAGCTTGGATGTGTGGTCTTCTATTGGATTATAATCAGTCTTCTTGGAGCCAAAACCTTAAAAAAATGATGTTTTCCTAGCAACTGTCACTTGTCTATATCTTCTGAGTAGGCTGTACATCATGCTTAGATTTGTCACCACTCTGGGATTTTATCTAATTTTATGTGTCACAGGTCTTGTTAAGCTATCATAACTACTGTGGATTCACATGTTCAGCCACACTCTTATATGCAGAGAACATTCTTATCTTATATTTATCCATAGCTTCTGGCACCTGTAAGTATTCCTCCAACTGAGCTACAAATCAAAGATGGAACTGTTGCCTTTATTATTGAACTGTGTCTTCTTCTTCTGAAACTGTATGTTTCTTTTCAGGACCCTTCTTGTAGTCAAAATAACAGAGTTCCTTCAGAAATATGCTATGAATTCTGATATTCATTGATCAATTCTGATTTCCTCTGTGATGGCTTGAATAAGAATGATCTCCATAATTTCATACATTCTTAATCATCTGGAGGGCCTCTATTTGAGAAGAATTTGAAAGGTTAGAAGGTATGGCCTCAGTAGAGTCAGTATGGATTTGTCGAAGTAGGTGTGGCTTTGTTGGAGAGAACATGTCATTGAAATATGAAAACCCACACCTAGCCAAGTCCAGCTTGCTCCTCTTCTGTCTGTACATGGGTCATAATATAACTCTCAGGTACTGACTTAGTGACTGCCTGTATGCTGTCATGCCTCCTGCTATAATGATAATGTGCTAAACTGCTAAAACTCTAAGTAAGGCCAAATTTAATGCTTTCTTTTAAAATAATTGCCTTGGACATGGTGTCTCTTTACAGCAAGAGAAGAGTGACTAAGATTTTCTCTAATCATCATAATTCCAGAGAGGAAGTAGAAGAGTTTGGTGTTCTGTAAGGGAGGAGATTTTCATTTCCCCAGATTAGATGATGTAGATGTTAAGACTGATGACATCCTACAGGAGGAAATTTCTAATAGCCACAAAGTAATTAACAAGTCCCTTACTGGCATTCTGTATACCAAGAGACACTTTAGTTACTCAGGCAGATTGAAAATACAGTTTACTCAGGAAAACACTTGAGCAGAATTTACAGCAATGAGTTTTCTTTTCCTAAGAGTCCTTGTTTTTGTTCCATCCAAAAAGGCAAACTGTATGCAGGAAATGTCAAGTTTCATTTTGACATTAGTCCTAACCTGCACACTGCCTCCAGGGACACATAGTGATTTTTTTTTTATTTCATATTTTGATAAGCAGGAAAAATGTTTATTTTTTCCCATTTATTATTTTCTAATGAGGTAGCTCTTGAATTTATGTGTATCTATTTCCCACATGCAGAGTGGAATTGGAAAAATTAACATGGTTAGAGCATCATTATCCAGGAGAAATTTGCAATCCATGCTACATAGTGCTCACTGTGAGATAGACAAGAGCGCATAACTACACTAACTACTGGAAAGTTAAAAGCACTGCGATGTACTTCCCCAAAATTGGCTGAGTTCATTGCATTGAATATTCCCAAATATTTGTGATTCTATCTTTAAAAAAAAAATCTCCTGGTTATGTGGCCACAGGTTTAATTTAACTCATCAATAAGCAAACTAATAGTAGAAAAATATCTAGTCTTGTGAACTTGTAAAAAGAGTGCCATCATATGTACTCATAGTCTGTCATGAAATTTTTAAGAAAAACCACATTAATCATTTGGGAACAGCAATACATCTAGGTTTCTTATAAATTTTACATTATTTTTGTTATCTCTTGCTTCTATTTCATTTGGATTTGGCTTAAAATTTTTCTTTTAACACTTATTTTTACTTTAAAAATACTGAGCTGTGTGTATGTTTGTGCGTGTATGTATGTATGCATGTATGTGTGTATGTATGTATGTATGTATGTATGTATGTATGTATGTATGCATGTGTGTGCATATTTGTAGAGGCCAGAGGATTAGGGTTCCTCCTGAAGCTACCATTGATTGTGAGCTTCCCAGTATGCACACAGGAAACTGTTTTTTTTTTTTTTTTTTTTTTTTTGTAACAAGGAGAGTGTGCTTTTAATTGCTGAGACATCTTTCCAGTTCTACATGACTGTGTTCTATTGAGAGATTCCTATGCTCCAAACCACAAGAAAAGTGTATTAAATCTCTGGTGGTATTCTTTAGTTCATTGAGTTTTTTTTTTTAATTATTAATGAAGGACTTTGGAAATTTCTGTTGATTTTTTTCCAGGTATTGATACCTCTAGAGAAGAGTTCCTGACTTATCTTTTCAGTCCTATATATAACAAATGGATGTTGATGTCAGATTTTTGATTAAGCTCATTCTCTATGATTTTGACTTCTGAAAAATAGTGTCATTATTACTATAGTTCTCTTTAGAACTGGTCTCCTCCCAAGCATAAAAACAAAACAACAGACGTCTTATCTGTCACAAATCTTCCGTTTTTAATGGTCAATTTAATTATGTTTCTTTCAGGGTTTATCTTAACATTCAGAGGCAGAAATGCCTTCTCTACCTTTTATAATGTTTGACAATGCTGTCATACCTCAAAACTTATTCTACTACATTTGACAGCCATGAACAGGATATCATGAAAAATTTAAAAAGTCAACAAATATAGAAGTATAATTAATTTGCAGTTTTTCTTTCCTAACTATAAGTACTGACACTGTCAGATGACTCATTATTGTGTGCTAAAGCTATTCAATTAAATATTTAAAGCAGTGGTTCTCAACCTGTGGGTTATGTGCCCTGTGGTGTGTCACGTATCAGAAATCATGTCTATCAGATAGTAATATTATAATTCATAACACTAACAATTTTATGGTCATGACATATCAATAAAAATAATTTTATGGTTGGAAGTTACTAAAACAAACAAGCAAACAAAAAGCTATGTTAATGAGGCATATCTTTAGGAAAGTTGAGAACAACTGGTTTAAAACTACCCCTTATACTCTACAGGCAGCTTGTCCCTGTGATTGTACACTTTACTCATATGATTTTTCTTAACTCTAAGAGTATAAACTGTCTGATACTCTGATTAAAATTGGTCATTGTTTGAGGCTTCAGCCTACCTCATTTAACAGCTCCATTTTTCCAGGTCACACTTCCTCAAGACTGATAAACATTAGGTACTTCTCTAGGATCTATGACCTTACCAGTCATGGGTAGTAGTCTGTGTTTACAAAACAGAAATAATTTCCCTCCTATTTAATAACTCTTACATCCAATTAAACAGCTCTTGACAACCTTCAAGATATAGGTGCCACCATTTCACCTTTAGAGGTATCATACCAAAATGGTCATTGTTGTTGTTCATTGTTTTATAGCTGAGTAGGCTTTTCTTCCTTAGTTGTTTGCTTAACACCTTTGAATACTTAAGAGTTAGTTTCCAGGGAGGGATGTTTGAGGTTACTTCCAGATTCATACATTTAATTCCTATGCTTGAAATGTACCGTGTCTTACATTAAAGTTTTGGGTGGCAACCAAAGGCAATGGCTATGTCATCTAGTGTTTGGAGAATCTCTTGGATTTCTTTGACCACCAACTTTAAGGAAGGTTTGCCATTCCTGGAAGTTGGGTTTTGTAAAATAGTACATACGACTTGAAGTTTGGGAATATTATCACATCTAACGGTGGAACTTCATTGAAATGTATGTATACACATATGTGATATGAATTTTATATTACTTTTCATTTTTTTGAAATCATTATACAATAATAACCCTTCTTCCCTTTTTTTCCTTACTTCAAATGAGAAAGAACATGTGGTGTTTGTCTTTTCAAGGTTGGGTTTATCTTACTCAGTACATTTTCATTAGTTCTATCCATTGGCCTGAAAAATACATTATTTCTTCTTCTTTTTAATGTTGAAAATATATGGAAGGGTATTTAGCTTGTTTGCACTTCCTACTTATTGTAAATAGAATGGCAATAACTATTCCTTAGTTGGCTGTAATTCTTGTCTACAGGTGCAATTCCTATATGAATATATTCTTTCATGCCAGTGTGTCCATTGGTGTTGTCCTTATTCATTCAGTTCTTATTAAGGGAGCTTTATTTTCTTTCAAAATGTAAAACCATTGAATATATCATATGTATTTTTAATTTTAAAAATTAGTTTATTCTCTTATATATTAATCATAATGTAGTTTCCCCGTTCTCCTCTTCTCCCAGTCCTTCCCTCCCCACTCTTTCCCCATCCACGCCGCCTCCATTTCCTTTCAGAGAAGGACAAGTCTTCCAGGGATATCAAAAAATATGGCATATCAAATGGCAGTAAGACTAGGTACCTCCCCTCATATTAAGATGGACAACCCAGTAGAAGGACAAAAGCAGGCAAAAGCATCAGAAACAGCACCCAGTCAAAAGGAGCTCTATTACTGAGATAGAATTTATGAAGCTCCCTGCTATGTGTAAAGAATGCAATATTGCAGCAGCTTTCATGTTCTTTGACTCCTACACTCTTCTCTCCCCATCTAAATGTATAGATTCCATGCAATCCCCATCAGAATTATAACACAATTATTTGCAGATCTTGAAAAATAAATTTCAGTTCACATGGAAACATACACACATGCAAATACTCACACACACACACACACACACACACACACACACACACACACACACACATGTGCACACACAAACCAAGGTAGCTACAACACTCCTGAATAATAAAATAATAAAATAATTGATACCACTATTCCTGATTTTGCATTGTACTAGCGCAAAGACAGACCTGTTGACAAATGGAGTTGAATTGAAGACCTGGCTATAAACCCACAAATGTATGGACACCTGATTTTGATAATGAAACAAGAAATCCACACTGGAAAATAAAAACGAACCTTCCAGAAATTGTGCTGTGAACAATTGTGAATGAACAAAGCAGAATTCAAATAGATCCATATGTCTCAACTTTCTTAAAAATTAAGTCAAATGGGTTAAAGATCTCTATATAAAACTAGGCACACTGAACCTGAAAGAAGAAAAAGTGGGGGAGTAATTTTGAACTCACTGGAACAAGAAAAGATTTTCTGAACAGAACACCATTAGCACATGCACAAACATTAAAATTTAATAATAATAATAATAATAATAATAATAATAATAATAATAATAATAATAATAATAATAATAATGCTCAAATAAAATTCACAAGTATTGGGAAATAACCATGTTAATATTATTAGCAGAAGTTTCCTGCTTCCTGAATGTGCAAGTCAGCTCTTCTCTGGAATTATCTCCTATAAGAACAAAGGAAAGTGAATGATGTCACTAACAAGACACTCTCTCCTTGTAGTAAACACTAAGGTAACAGAACTCTGTGAACAATACAAAAGCTGAAGACCACTGGATCTCAGCAGCACTGCTGAGATAAAGCAATGCTCAAAGTAAATGTCTGTGTTTGGATGTGTGTGTGTGTGTGTGTGTGTGTGTGTGTGTGTGTGTGTGTGTGTGTGTGTGTGTGTGTGTGTGTGCGTGTGTGCGCGCGCACACGCGCACTTGTATGCAGTCATGCATGTGGCAAGCACGTTTGTTTTGCAACATTGTGGGATCTGGGAGACCATCTCAGGTCATCAGGTCTGACATGGTGCCACTGACTTCTGTGCATTTCCTGTCTACTCAGTCTCAAGCTCCTACCTTCTCTATTCCCAAGCTTTAATAAACCTTGTATCTCATAGGCTTCCCCTCAGCAATATCTTTGTTTTGTTGGTAACCTACTCTACTAATTTAGCACACCTTGGCTGAGCTGATGTCTCATGTGGAATGTAGCTCTCTTGAAATATGGAATAATCATGTATTCTTTACAATATTCAAAGTAATTTCACTTTTGAAGTATATAGAGCCTTTTCATGATCATAGGTTCATTCTCCATCCTTCTATATATTAGTATTTTTGTGTTCTACTTTAAAAATAACCCTTTTAATAAAGATATATCCATTATGGTACTTATGATAATTTGGAGTGTGGTTTTTTTTTTTTTTTTTTTTTTGAGGCAGAGCAAATTTGGCATCTAAAAGAGATTTATTTAATTAATCTTTTTTATGATTTAGCATTTGCCCCATTTATTTTCCAACATCATATGATGAGCTACATTTTCTAAGTTTTGCTTTATATGCTCATACAATCGCACAAGAATATACAGTAGATACAGATGTCAGAAATATCAAATGTAGTTGAAAATAACGGAATATATCTGAGCTTAATTATACCCAATAAGAAAATTTAAATTTAAATTTAAATTAATTAAGAGTGAAGATATCAGTTCAGTCATACCCAACATTTTGCTGAAGATTCATAATTTTAAAACAAAACAGGTTCAGAGTTGCAAAGAGGAGTAGGTGGCCTGGGACAACACATTATATGTTGCCATGTATTGTAAGGAACTTCCATAGTGATTCCCACATTGGATGGCCCATGTATATAATAGAAATGTACAGATAATATCTCATGTGTTCACATTTAAAGCTAGAAAAAAATAAATATCCAAACGTTAGATAGTAGGATACATGACAGGAAAAGAAAAAGATGAACCTCAGTTAGAATTGAAACAAAGCAAAAAAGGAAAGGATCAATAAATCACATAGATATAATTCAGTATGCTAAAAAATATATTTAATATCCGTAATTCTGCAGGACATAGATATTGGAGACTGCCCACGTTACCCATTATTGTTATGGGAATAGAATAATCTTGAGAAGTATTAGAGATAATCATTTGGTCAAGAAAGTAGGGAAGAGTTTTCATTTAAACAGTTTAAACCCTTCTGTTCATCACTGTTGAATGGCCGTGCAAAGAATCAGTGTGGGACCTGACATAGGTTGTGAGGACACAGGTCCAGAGACACCGTTCTATGTGATTAGAAGTGAGCTGTGCTATAGAGAAAAGCAGGGAGAGTTTTCATTGGGGAATATAAGACTGAATTGCAGGGGTAGGAAAAAGAAGATCTGTGTGTGAATATGACCTGAAGGCTCAACAGAGATAGCTGTGTCCATTGCAACCGTGATTTCTCAGTGCTTGTACCTCATCCCAAACACAACATAGATTGCTTTTGTTGGACTAATTTGGACATTGTCAAGACAACAGTGATATTTCACTATAATTCAACCTCTGCTTCAGACATTTCTCAAGCCCTACATGTTCCAGAATATCTTGGGTATACAATGGTAAAGAACTGAGCATTCCATATTCTCCTCTGCTAGGGGCATCTTGAAGACATTTCTTCACTTAACACATTTGTGAGCAGAGAACACTGATAAGAACTCAGCCTAATAGTGGTCATAGTAGCTCCTGGAAACCTGCAAAAATGTAAGAGATGTTTAAAAATATGAGACGTTAAAACAACAACAACAAAAAACTTATAATCCTGCAGCAAATGTTGACAAAGCCTCAGGGAAAAAGAAATCCTAAGACACTGCCTGAGAGGGTGACAATTAGCCCATCCACTGTGGGAATCACTATGAAAGTTCCTTACAATTCTAGGAAATATAGTTTAATTGTAGTTTAGATACTCCAGTTTTAAGTACATTCAAAGATGAGTCAAAACCTTCATACAATACAGACAACTGCACAACAACACATATTGATTCATTATTTGCAATAGCCAAGAGAGGAAATTAACCTATTCTCATGAATGGATGGTTGGGAAAAATAATTAATATATACAGTGTAATATTATTCATTTATCATTGTTGTTTGAGAATGGCACACTATTAACCTCTCCTCAAACTTGTGACTATCCTGTCCCATCTTACTTAATGCTGGGTTTATAGGTATGCACCCTATTCATAACTTAACTCATAGATTAGGGGGCACAATGGATTTCCTTCATCAGTTCTTATGTTGTTGTTGGAGAGAAGGTTAAATCTCAGCAGCAAACCCTTTCTAGTCCTTCCGTTATCTTCATCTGCTTTCTTTCTTCCATCTGGTGCCCTTCCTAGAGGATGTGGGGCTCCTATACAAGTTTTGATTCACCATAAACAATGTTGTGGCTGGTTTATATCTTTCTCCAGTCTAATAGTATCTACCCTATCAGCTATTGGATGGTTTCACTTTCTTATCTCTCTGTTGTCTATCAAAAGCAGAAACTTTACTTTGTGCAAGATTTGGTTTGGGGATTTAATTCTGTTTTATTAATATTTACATTATGTAAACATCTCTGGGTACATCTTTACATCTGGGCTGTTCCGTGCATTAGGACTAGTTTTGACCTATGATTATTTTAACTTTTTTTCTTTACCAACCATAAATTGATTTCTAGATTTTGATTTACAGTGAGAAATATGTTACTCTCCCTTCCACTTCCACAATTAGGACATTGTGGATTTATTAATATGACTAAATTTGGCATTTTTCATGGAGTCTGAGTAAATAAAGTTACAGAATGTGAGTTGGCAATTGAGACTACATTTATTTTTGGACTACTTGTTTTATATGAGTACAACTTTAGGATACTAACACAAATAAACTAGTAATATATTATATAATATTGATAATATTATATAATAATAATTTAATTTAATAATAATTTAATGATATTTTATAAAAATAATTTAATTGCCTGATGTGATACTATAATATAGTTATAGACTACTTTAAAATATCATAATACTGAATTTTTGCAATACTTTAAAATATTATAAGAATTACCAAAATACAGTATATCTATAAAGTAAGTGTAGGTTGTTGGGAAACATATCAATTCATCTATCCACGTCAGGACCACAAAAACACATTGACTTTAAGAAAACAAAATAAGAATCTGGGGAAAATACAGTAAAAAAAAAGTACAGTATGGCTGAAGGTATTTAATGAAAGGAAATTTGTATATAAATGACACATACAAATACACAGAGAGAGACAGAAAGAGAGAAAGAAAGACAGAGACAGAGATGGAGAGAATGACAGAGAAACAAAGAATTATACTTGCTGGGTACTGTGCCCTAACTTGAGTCAGTCTGAACATATTTTCCTTTGGCCCTTCTTGATTTAATTGCCTGATGAGAAACTCAGAAACATTAAGAACACTATGCCTTTTATCTTAATGTCAAGGCCTGGCATATAGTTCTCCCCTGATGAATTTAATCATGTTATGTAGTAGATGTGATTTAGTTAAATCTCTGTAAGAAAGAAGAGATACGAATTGAATCAGATTGATTATAATTGCTTAAAAAGAGTCAGTATCCATTACAAACTTTAGATTTTCATATCTATAGAGAACAGTAAATTATTAAATGTTCGTAATTATTTCACTTTAGTTATCTAAAGGATATCAAATGTAAAAATTCATTATGCTGCTTGACAATATGATTATCTAAAATTGTATTTTCATCATGATGGCTAAGAAAATATTTAATATAACAAGTAAAGCCATAGATATACAATAATAAGGAGGCAGAGGAGGATGGATGTCTATCAATTCAAAGCCAACCTTGTCTATATAGCAAGTTCCAGGATAACCAGGGATGTATAATGAACTCTAACTAAATAATAGTAATAGTAATAGTAATAGTAATAGTCATAGTCATAGTCATAGTCATAGTCATAGTCATAGTCATAGTAATAGAAATAATAATAGTAATAGTAATAGTAATAGTACTATAAGGGATAAAAAGAAACATGGGAAGGGGGATCAATAGAAAGATTTTGAAAATTAAACTAAAAGACAATTCTGTAGGGTAGTGCTGATGCTAAGGTCCAGTTCCCCCATTGGTTCTTGGCCTGTCAGTAAAGAAAGCTATGGGATAATTCCTGGAAAGAACTTACAGACAGGCCTTCCAGGTCCCTGAAGAAAAAGGTGACAGATGCAAGGGAGGAGATGGGAGTCATGCTTTGGAGAGAGAAGAACCAGGCAGCCATGTGAGATCTATGGAGGAAAGAAGAGCTGTGGCTGCTCCTAAAGGTGGGTAGTTGGAGATGTTTAGCAGGGACTAGATTCAGTTCAACAACTAAAGTTAGGGCAGGTAGGAGGTGCGGAGCTAAGCATAATGATAAGGGCATGTTTTCCAGGTAGGAGAGGGTAGTGCACAGCAATTGTGTTAAAAAGGCAAGTTGGAAATTAATAAGTGTGTGTGTGTGTGTGTGTGTGTGTGTGTGTGTGTGTGTGTGTGTGTGTGTGGTGTGTGTGTGTGTGTCTGTGTGTGTGTGTGTGTGTGTGTGTGTGTGTGTGTGTGTGTGTGTGTGTGTGTGTGTGTGTTATCCATGGATTCAAGGGAAGCTGGGCAGGGGCAGGAAGTGTGCGCCAATTCCTGGAGGATAGGTTGGGTAGCTAAAAAGCCACATAAAATATAAGTAACACAGAAGGAGTGGGGGAAGCATCATAATCTGTTAGAAGTTCTGAGAAGCTGGGGAAACAGCCACTGCCCTGGCCTCAGCTCCTTTCTGCTGTCTCACCAGTGTTCCTAGGAAACATCTTAGATCCAATGCAAATGCCATGTACAGACAATTGGGACCTTTTGAGGCATCTCAGAATCCTGTGGTGCCTCTCTCTTCATCTCACGTTTTCCTTAACAAGGTTAACTTCCACATTTAGCAAGGTCCTCCTTCTGTTTCTAGTTAAAGGTTAAGATTATCCAAGAGGAACAACACGGTGTGCAACTGTAAGGTCTTGACATTTTGAGGGGTGAGGAATGCCTTGTTTATCCCTGTCATAGACGTGTTAATACATATCTATTGGCGTTCCTCATTAGAGTGTAGTAGAGGCAAAGCATATTGGCCACCACTGAGTTGATGAGCCTTGGTCTAATTGAGGAAGTGCTAAGTAACTATCTGAGCCAGTAGGATGAAATCCTCTGAGCACATATCTTCTGTTAGACAAAAGCCTACCATCTCTGAGGACAGATTTAACGACTTGTTAAATGAAAAGGCTAGAGTAGAGAGGATGGGGAACTAGTTCTCTCTAATTTCTGTATTGTCACGGTACATGGTAGGCAATAGGGAGTCCCAACTAGCAGGAACAAAAATGGCACATTCCTTATAGCAGCATAAAAGAGTGGCTGGGCATGTGCTTGAGAATTAGCCATTATTATAGCACACATCAGTAAGAAAAGGGTATAAGGTCCTGTATTTGGTCCTTCTGGAGACATTCTCTGTGCCTATTTTACAAGAACTTCAGGTGGGGACATAGTTACCACCTATGTTTTTCTGCAAGGCTGTCCTCAGTGGTCCCATTTGTGCTACCTGGACTGTTGGCATTAGAGGACTTCTAACTGGATGATAAAAAGGTAGAAAACAGCTGGTATATTTCTCAGTTGCCTTACAGGATTAAGATTACCTAGTAGATTAAGATGAAGATGAAAACGTTTGATATAAAATGTGAGGCCATTTGCTCATTGATTGTTTTGTATCACAGTCAGGTGTGGGGGTCGCCTGAGGGCTTGACAAAAGCTGATGGTAGAGATCGGATTACATTGATGGCATATTGGCTATCCCTGAAGATCTTGATGTTCTCTAGCCAATACTAAGTATAGTTAAAATGGCTAGCAATTTACCTAAGTGAACTGGACTGTTGAAGTATTGTTTAAACACTTTTGGAGTAGAGTTATTAGAGCTATATATGACAGAATCAAAACCATTCTTAGAGGCATCCATAAAGTCAGAGGCAGCCTGTGGGATGGGCCTTTCAGATACAAAGTTCCTATTGGATTTGCTCATCATAGGCAAGTTGGAAAAAAAATCATGGTTACAGAAATGATTATCTAACTTCCCATGATAGCTAACAAGGTATTCCTGAGCTATATGGTGAGAGTTAAATGCCCAAAAAGCAAACCCTGAGTAAAGGGTATCACAGTTAGGCCTGGGTAATGATAAAGAAGTGGTAAAGAGGGGTTTTTTTTAGCATCCCTGAAAGCTGTTAGAAATTAACTATCAACAAAATGGTTAACACTAGGTGCTGAAAAGCAAGCCAAGTGTCTTAGTCAAGGTTTCTATTCCTGCACAAACATCATGACCAAGAAACAAGTTGGGGAGGAAAGGGTTTATTCGGCTTACACTTCCATACTGCTGTTCATCACCAAAGGAAGTCAGGACTGGAACTCAAGCAGGTCAGAAAGCAGGAGCTGATGCAGAGGCCATGGAGGGATGCTCTTTACTGGCTTGCCTCCCTTGGCTTACTCAGCCTGCTCTCTTATAAAACCCAAGACTACCAGCCCAGAGATGGTTTCACCCACAAGGGGCCTTTCCCCCTTGATCACTAATTGAGAAGATGCCTTACAGTGGGATCTCATGGAGGCATTTCCTCTACTGAAGCTCCTTTCTCTGTGGTAACTCCAACTGTGTCAAGTTGACACAAAAATAGCCAGGACACCAAATAATTCAATAAAGTATTTTGTCAGGGGGCTGGAGGAGAACTTTAGTAGGGAGAACCTGTGTTGGGAGGACAAGTCCCCATACTTCTAAATATGTGTTAAATCAATGAAGGAAAGCATCATGAAGGCCCTCATTAACTTTGGCCAAGACTTCCATGGCTTGAGAGGTGAAAATGTAAGACCTCCTTTCGGGGACCCCCCACTCTAGTTTCCGGAGTGAGAGAGCACCCAAAGAAACACAAGAATCCATCTTGCTGTAATCACATGAGGCAGTTTAATGACGGAGCTCCGACCAACATGCATCCCACACAGGAGATAATGGATTTTGGCCTCGAGGCTCAAAAGCAAGGGGTTTTTATGGGGTAAGGGGTTTAGGGGTGTGGAATTCAGCATAGCGACACACTATTGGCTTATTCAAACATCAGCAGAAAAATTACATATACATGCAGGGTGTCAGAGTTCTGTGAGTAGTTGACTCAGTTCAGATAACCCTGTTATGTCTTCACATTCCTCTTTTATCTCTCTGGTCAATATCTTCCCATGAATGTTTTAACTACAGGGAATTCCCGGGTTTCGTTTTTTTTTTGTTGTTGTTGTTGTTGTTTGTTTGTTTGGTTGGTTTTTTTGTTTTGTTTTGTTTTTTTCTTTTTTGTTTTTTGTTTTTGTTTTTTTGTTTTTTCTCAACCCCAGGCAGCCTCTAGGCTCACAAACAACCAGCAGTTTCTGAGTACTTCATATGACTTACAGGTCTTGAAATTTCATCTTTCTTTCAATACCAATTAGTTCCTTGGAACTTTAGATTATTTTTAATAGTTGAAACATCAGAGTCAATTGTCCCAAGATAATGAGGTGATAGGCAAATAGGGTAGGATCCATGTTAAATTACCTTAAAAGATTGGTATAGAGGCTATCATAAGAAGTATTGGAAAGGTGAATTGCAGCTTTAGGGTCAAAATAGTATCAGTAATTGTGGTGTGACCCATGAACAAGTATGGTTCCTGGCACTTTCCCTTTTCAGCACCAACATAGAGCCCCATATTTTTGAGCACTTAAGTTATTTTTTATAACTTCACCACAAATCCCTACTTTGGGGTATGACCAGTGAGAATGTCCCTTTGTTCTAATCCTCAGGCAGGACCCTGTAACCTCCCCTCCTCAGCCTGAAATCTGGCTGATCAGGTTTGACTTTTGGCACTAGGAGAGCATCAGGGATGCAGCCTGCCACCCTATCTTTCTGCCACACCCACTGCGACTCCCTGCCGCCTAGCTGTTCCTGAGTCAACATGTGGTCACCTGAAACTGGACTCCAAGGATGATTTGGCAGGAATGGGCCCCTCCCCCTTCTTCATAACCCTGTGTCTCTGAATAGTAAAATTGATCCTTGATCAGACTAATGTCTTGGTTCCATCCTTTCTCATGCTGCTAAGTTCCCTCTTTTCTTACAGATTCCAAGATGCTTTCCAGGCTTGAACCCAGACATGTGAGCCGCTGGTCAGACTCAACAGGACCCAGTCTGGTTGGCCTTCCCTAAGCCACTGAGCCTTGGGGATAAGGACAGGAGTGACCTCAGTATCAGGTGGCTGGGCTGGGTCAGGTAGTAGGTGAGTGAGATCTGATTGAAACTGGGAAATCCTCATATTCCTTTGCCAATGCTGCTCAACTGCTGCCCACAGTGGGAGGGGGCAGTCAGTAGGCTGGCAGAGCAGCACCAATATATAGGTGACCCACAATCAATACGAAGAAGTAGGAAAGAAAAATGTTCATCTGCAGCAAGCCCATGAGAGATAATTAAATATTTTCAGTAACTTTCCTGACAGTGATCATGGAGCAAAGGGAGACCTGAGCAGTCGCTACAATGGAACAGCAGGAGAACTATAATTATTCACTCCCTGAAAAACTTTAGTAGGTGGAGGGGATGGCCACTTGTCTAGTTAAGTTACCCTGTCTGAAAATCTCAGCCTTGCAGTAAAATCCTGTCTTACATTGTAGAAATTTACCCCTGACAATACAGATCCTGTAAATAGTCTTCCAATCCTATAGGGTATTCAGAGTCGTTGCCTTGGATTCAACCATCTGCTCCACAAACGGAGGATATAGCCCATTCTCAGCAACTGTTTTCTATATTTCTGCAGCCCTTCCATAAGAGTAAGTTTACCAGGTTCTCTGTGAGGGACCACTCCTCACTGGAGGATGTAAGATTCCTGGAAATGCTGGTAGAGATGATTTCACTCCACATTGGTTTTCAAGGTCTGTCTGATGTGGGTAAAATAGACACAGCAAAATCTGCTGGATAAGCTGGTCGCCTCCTTATCTACAGAGGCAGCTGTGTCCTCTGAGATTTATGGAGGAGCTCTTGGAGAGTCAGCCCCAGAATTTGTAAAGCAATACTGGCATTGGCTATGAATCTAGTACAGAATCATGAAGGCAGCTCAATATAGTGCCTGCTACCATCCATGGACATAAGTCCACGACTTTCTCATAAAAGGTATTGAGTATCTTTTTAGGACATGTCAGCTGCCTACTCTCCAAGGATCCTTTCAAAACCTTCAATTGACTTTGCTTTCTCTGAGAGCTGGTATTGCCCATTTTCTTTGGAGAAGTCTACTTATCTGCTTTTTGTCAAACAGAACTTTTAGGAGTCCTATTCAGGCACCAAATGTGAGAACAGGACTGAGGATGGAGGTGGAGGTGGGGAGATGATGGAGCCAGATGGCTTACATCTGAAAATCAGACTCCTAGAGAAATCTGAGTGGTGGAAATCTCAGTTTATTGCCTGGCACATAAACTTATATACATTGTTTGGGGTAATCCCAAGACCCTAGGTCCTTGGCCAATTGAATTTAACCATACTATCACCACCACCATATCACCCCCACACCACCTGAGGAGGTAATTCAGGAGGGGTGGTGGACCATTGTCACACATTACATCTTGAGGTAGAGAGAAGCAGTTATTACTCTGGCCTTGGTAACCTTTTGCTGACTCACTGATGTTCTGGGAGCCATCTTAGATCCAATGATGTGTACAAAATTCAGGGCTCTTCAAGGAATGGCATCAGCTTGTGGCACTTCTCTCCCCATTCAAACTCCTTCTCAACATTTACTCTACAACTCCCACACATGTTATATATTCTGACTATAGTTTCCCTTCTGTCTACTCCTTTCACTTCCCACAATTTGTCCTCCAGTTCAGATTTACTCCTTTCTATCTCTCATTAGATAGAAAACAAGCAGTCAACTAGTTGATAGAAATGATTAACAGAGTATAATAAAATACAGTATAATTTATGATAAGATACGATGACGCAAAATGTAATACACTGGAATTAGACAAAATATTGGAAGGAAAAGAGCCCAAGGGAAGACAAAAAAGAACTCACTCATTTCACACTCAGACAACACAGACAAGCAATAAATCTGTATCCATAATATACGTGGAAAGTATCTATACAGTAAAAGCAAAGAAGAAAACAAGCAAAAATAAAGATATTTTTAAATAAAAAATAAAATGCCTTGACACAACATGAAGAGACAAGGCACCTACAAAACATAGCTGTCCTTTTCTATCAGCTATCTATGCTAGCCATGCACAGAAGAAAGGATATGCATGGTATGTACACTAATAAATGGACAATAGCCAAAAAAAATTACAGAATACCCAAGATACAGTCTACAGAATTCAAAAAGTTCAACAAGTTGAAGGGTCCAGGTGAGGACACTTCAGTCCCACTTGGGAGGGAGAAGAAAGCACCCACAAGTGGGGATGGAGGGAGGAATGTGGGAGGGAAAGTAAATGGGGGTAGGGGAAGAGAGGAACCTGGTCTGGTACTGGGTGAGGGACAAGGACTGAAGCCCTGAGGGTTAGTAGAAAGAATAGAAACAGGCAACCTCAGGAAATAGGAGGTTGAGAGGACTTTCCAGAATGTACCAGACACTTGGGAGGTACAAGACCATGACAGTAGGGAGAGGGAACTTATAGAGTCCAACCCCAGTAGGAAGACAGTGCATCAAGTGAGAGATGGGGTTTCTTTCCCATGGTAAAATCTCTCACCCATAATTTTTCCTGTCTGAAAGAATTTCAGGGAAGGAAATGGAGAGGAGTCTGAAGAAAAGAAGGTCAAGCGACAGGCCCAAAGTAGGATCCAGCTCAAGGGGAGGTTCTAAAGCCTGACACTGTCACTGAGCCTATGGAGTATTCACATAAAAGGACCTATCATGACCACACTCTGGAAGACCCAAGTAGCTGTAAAAGTCAGATACATATTTGCACCTAACCAATGGACAGAAGAAGCTGCTGACCCCTGTGTTTGAATTAGCAAAAGGCTAGTAGAACCTGAGGAGGAGGGCAACCCTGTAGGAGGACCAGCAGTCTCAATTAACCTGAACCCCTGAGATCTCTCAAACACTGTACCACTAACCAGGCAGCACACACCAGCTGATATGAGACCCCAAACACATATACTACAGAGGACTACCTGGTCTGGGTTCATTTAGAGAAGATGCACCTAACCCTCAAAAGACTGGAGGCCCCAGGGTGTTTAGAGATCTGGTTGAGTTAAAGGTAGGTGATAGGGACAGGTCAGTTGGGAGGAGGTGTGGTATGTGGAACAGTCAAAGGGTGGCTGGGGAAGGGGGTGAGGGAAATAAAATCTGGTTTGTAAATAAATAAATAAGCAAATAAAATATTTTTTTTTAAAAAAAAGAATACTTTGCTTCTACACTGAGACTCCCTTGGAGGGAATTAAATGTTCATTTGCAAATAGTTACCAATTGACAATCACTTCTGGGCTAGGCAAGGATGCATATGTTCATTTCTCTTTTCATATCTGACCCTCATCTAGTACAGTACCTTGAAGGCTCAGGGCATGCTACCTCCATCTCTGGGAGTTCATAGGTTTGCCTATCATATTGATATAAAGCACCATGCTTGTGTGGTATCCTTCACCCCCTGGCTATTATATGCTTTCTGCCACCTCTTTCATTTGGTTCCCTGAGCCTTGAGGCCAGGGTTTTGATGAGGATATCTCTTTCAGAAATGTGTGTTACAAGGTCACAAATTCATTGTGCAGTGTCTGACTGTGGGTCTCTGTATTTATTCCTGTATCCTTCAGATGGAAATTAGCCTGATTTTGACTGAGCAAGCACAAATATATGAGTATAGAAAAATGTCATTAGAAGTCATTTTGTTCCTATGTTTTATTGATTTTGTTCAGAATACTACTCTTTTATTTTATCCTTGGTCTATAAGCTATCTAGTCCCAAGTTCTTGGTCACTCAAGCCATGTTGAAATGGAATGACCTTGTAAGATGGGCCTTCACTAAAATATTTTTTACTTCTACAAACTTTGTGCTGACATATCTTGACATGAGGACACTAATATAGATTTAAGAATTCATGGCTGGGTTTGAATTGACATTTATCCTTTGGTATCATGTCTAATCTCTTCCTGTACCCAAAACTCTACCATGTAGGGTTAAAGACTCTATTTAATCACCAGTTCAACTTCTTCATGTTTAATGAATTGTGTAAATTACTTCTTTCAGCAAAGGAGCCTGGGTATCAGCTTGTGGAGCACTATCTATTGTCTTGGCAACAATTTGGGTTGTTTGCGATTAGAGGGGTCCTGTGGAACCACCTAGAAAAATCAATTAGATATAACCCAATCCAGATACTAAAAGCTTCCTTTGGAGACAAGTGATGGCCAGTTAGAGCTGTTTCTCCCAGTGTTTGGCACATGATTTTAAGTACTATTCATATATGTATATATTTTAGGATACTTCTACTGTATTAAACTTCAATACTACCCTCAAATAGCCTTGAATTTCAGCTGTCTCTCCATATATTCCCTCTCTCACCCTCCTCTAGACATGATCCTCCCATTCTAGCCCAACTCCCAGCCATACCTAACTATTTTATTTCTTTCATACCTCCCTACTCCCACTGCCGTATATATTACATATCCTCTGTGGGTTCTACTGGTTGTAACTTGGTTGTCATTGACTTACTAGCTCATGTCCACATGTAATTAAATACTTACCATACTTGTCTTTTTGATCCTGTCACTCAGTATGATGTTTTCTGGCAATGTCCAATTAAATGAGAATACATGATTTCATTTTTCTTAAGAGGCTGAGTAATAATGCATTGTGGAAATGTACATTTTCTTTATCCATCTTGTGATAGGCATATGAGTAGTTGGCAAGTTCTGCCTACTATGACTAGAAAGGCAATGAACATGATTAAGCAAGTGTATCTTGAGGTAGATTTATTTGCAGCTTCCTGAGGGACTGTCACAGTGATCTCCATAGTGGCTGTAAAAGTATGTACTCTCCTTACTCCACATCCTCCCCAATAATGCTGTCACTTGTTTTATTTATCTTAGCTATCCTCATGGGTGTAAGATTAAATCTCAAAATAGCTTAGATTTGCATTTTCCTGATGAATAAGGATATTGAACATTTTAAGTCTTTCTCAGCCATTTGAGTTTTCTCTTGTGAGAATTCTCTGATTAGATCTGTAAGCCATTGTTTATTGGGTGACTTATTTTCCTAATATACACTTTTCTGTATTCTTCATATAATTTGGATATTATCCATTCCTAAGATGTGTGGTTGGTAAACTTTTTTCCTATTCCATAAGAAATTGCTTTGTCTAAATGACAGAGTCCTTTTAAGGACTCTGAAGGGCTTCTTGGGGTCCCATTTATTATTGTTTTTAGTGACTGTGTTAACAGTTTCCTTATGCCAATGAATTCTAGGCTAGACCCCTCTTTCTCCTGTATTAGGTTCACTGTATCTGTTTTTATGTTGCAGTTTTTGAACCATCTAAACTTGTGTCTTGTGAAGGATGGTAAGTATTGATCTATTTGGATTCACCACACACCACTATGCTGTTTGACTAATGCATTCAATGGAGAATGTGTCTTTTTTTTTTTTTTTTTCTCTAGGGAATATTTCAGACTTCTTTATCAAAACATAAGTATCCATACATATGTGCATTTACATATGACTTATCAATTTGATCTCTCTGATCAATGTATCAATGTATCTGGTAATATAGATTAAAATAAAGTATTGTGATAACTCCAAAAGTTATTTTACTCTTCAGGATTGATTTGCTTGCCTGTTGTTGTTTTTGTTAGATTGGTTGGTAGGTTGGTTGGTTTTAGTCTTAGTTTTTATTTATTTATTATTGCCATTTAACTTTTTATTGATAACGTGTGTCTTTGTGAAAATAAATTTGAACATAAGTGAATGTTAAGGATCATTCGATTTTTAAAAAGTATAAAGATGTTTTAGTACTTTATGAATTTTATCTACAAAACTTAAATATGCAATGCCATTATTGGAATGCTTTACACTGTGAGTCTTTGGAATGGTCAAACTAAGTATAGACAAGACTCTGTTGTCCTTACAGTACATTCACAGATTGTTCTTGGCCAACAGGAAAGATTTGTTTGTTTTCCGAGACAGGGACTTTCTATATAATGCAACTTGGCTTAAAACTGGTGATATTCATACATCAACCTTTCACATGCTGGAGTTAAGTTATAAGTATGTGCCAATAGCTGACTGTGGGCATCCACTTCTGTGTTTGCTAGGCCCTGGCATAATCTCACAAGAGACAGCTATATCTGGGACCTTTCAGCAAAATCTTGCTAATGTATGCAATGGTGTCAGCGTTTGGAGGCTGATTATGGGATGGATCCCCATGTATGGCAGTCTCTAAATGGTCCATCCTTTCGTCTCAGCTCCTATCTTTGTCTCTGTAACTCCTTCCATGGGTGTTTTGTTCCCAATTCTAAGAAGGAGCAAAGTGTCCACAGTTTCATCTTTGGTCTTCTTGAGTTTCATGTGTTTTGCAAATTGTATCTTATATCTTGGGTATCCTAAGTTTCTGGGCTAATATCCACTTATCAGTGAGTACATATCATGTGAGTTCTTTTGTGATTGGGTTACCTCACTCAGGATGATGTCCTCCAGGTCCATCCATTTGCCTAGGAATTTCATAAATTCATGCTTTTTAATAGCTGAGTAGTTCTCCATTGTGTAAATGTACCACATTTTCTGAATCCATTCCTCTGTTGAGGGGCTCACAGTCAGCTATTGGATGGATCACAGGGCCCCCAATGGAGGAGCTAGAGAAAGTACCCAAGGAGCTAAAGGGTCTGCCACCCTATAGTCTTAGTTTTCATTTTTTATTTTGTTTCATTTATTTCGTTTATTTTTGCCTGATGTGTGTGTGTATGTGTGTGAGTGTGTGTGTGTGTGTGTGTGTGTGTGTGTGTGTGTGTGTGTGTGTGTGTGTGTGTGTGTTTCTGTGTGTGTACTCATATGAAGCTGAAAATTGCCCTGCCAAGTTCAGGAGAGAGTTTTATGAGAATTTTATGGATAGTGCATTGAATCTGGAGACTGCTGTTGCTAGGTTAGCCAACTTTACTATATTAATCCAATAATTTATGAATAGAAAAAAAAATATTCCGAACCTCTGATATCTTCTTCACTTTTTTCTTCCGTATCCTAATTTTTTTTCATATGAATCTTTTATCTACTTGTTTAGACTTATCCCAAGATATTTTAAGATTATTTGAGGCAATTGTGAAAAGTGTTGTTTTCTTGATTTCTTTCTCAGTCTTTTTCTTACTTGTTTACAAGAGGGCTGCTAAATTTTCTGTTAATTTATATACTGCTGAAAGTGTATTTCAGTTGTAGGAATTTTGTAGTGGATTTTTCAAGGTTATATATGTACACTACTATGTTGTCTACCATCAAAAATGTATTTTCTACTTTCTCTCCAAACTTGCTTTGAGATTCTCCCCATTTCAGCTTCTGGTGGTGATAAGCTTTATGTAAACTGCTGCTATTATGTTGTGGTGTGTCCATTTTAAGTCTAATCTTTCTAAGAATTTTATCATGGAGTAGTGTTTGATGTTGATAAAAGACTGTGCTGAATCTAAGGAGATGATCATGTGGTTTTTGTCTTTCTGTTTGTTTATATAGTAGGTTACGTTTTTTACATTATAATTTTCAACCATCTCTGTATCTGTGGTATGAAATCAACTTGAGTTTGGTTTACAATGTTTTTTTGTGTCTTTGAATTAGATTTTTGGGTGTTTTACTGAAAACAGTGTACATCTGTGCTCATCAGGGAAAACTGGTCTGTAATTCTCTTTCTCTTAGTTTTTATGCAATTTAGGTATCAGGCTAAATGTGGCCTCATAGAAAGAGGTGAGCAATGTGTCTTCTGTTTCTGTTTTGTTAGAAATTTGAAGCATTATGGAATGAGCTCCTCTTTGAAAGTCCAGTGGAAATCTGCAATTAAACTACGTGGCTCTGAAGAGCTTTTGATTGGGAGTCTTTAATTAGTGCTTATTTTTAAATATGGCTTATAGATCTGAATAAATTTCTTATCTGATTTTGATTTAACTTTAATAGGTGTATGCATGGAGAACATGAACCTTTTCTTTTAGATTTTCCAATTTGATGGAATACAGGTTTTTAAATTATGTCCTTATAATTATCTATTTTTGGATGTCTGAGGTTAAGCTCTCTGTTTCATCTCTAATTTTATTACTTTAGCTAATCTGTTTCCAACTCTTAGCTAACTTAGATAAGAGTTTTTCAATCTTTTTGAATTTCTCAAAATATTTGCCAACTCTTTGCATCGTTTGTTCTTTGTATTTTTGTGTTTTGGTGCGTGAGTGTGTGTTGTTGTTGTTTCTAGACACTTTATTTTAGCCCTCTATTTCACCATTATTTTATTGTTATCTACTTTTAATCATGATTTCTTTTTTTGGTTCCAGAGCTTTCAGGTGTTTTGTTAGATTACTAGCATGGGATCTCTCTCTCTCTCTCTCTCTCTCTCTCTCTCTCTCTCTCTCTCTCTCTCTCACACACACACACACACACACACACACACACACACACACACACACACACACTCCCCCTCACTCTGTGTAGACATGAATGCTGAGAACATGCCTCATAAAACTACCTTCATCGTGACCCATTGGTTTGGGTATGCTGTGTATCATATACATTTAATTCTTCAAAGTCTTCAATTTATTAACTTCTACCTTTACCTATTTTTATTCAGTAGTGAGTTGTTCAGTTTACATAAGTTTGTAATCTTTCCATTGATTTTTTTTAATTCTTGCGATCCGGGTTTTCCATGGTCTTCTGGCAAGATGGAGGTTGTTATTTTAATTTTGTTCTATGAGTTGAGACTTGCTTTATGTTTGATTATGTGGTCAATTTGGAGAGTCCTCTACAAGGTGCTAAGACGGCATGCTATAGTGGTGAAGGGACAAAAGTGTGCTGCAAATATATGTTATGTCCATTTCATTTATAGGATCAGTTAGCTCCAGGGTTTCTTTGATTAGTTTTTGTCTGGATGACCTGTATATTGGCAAGAGTGGAATATTGAAGCATTGCACTATTAGTGTGTGAGGGTCACTATGTAATTTATTTATGTTACTGCAGTGTTTATTTTATAAACTTTCTTTTACTTATGCTTGGTTCATACATACTAAGAATTGTCATGTCTTCTTGGTAGATTTTTTTCCTTTGATGAGTATTTAGGGTCCTTCCCTACCTCTTCTGATTGTATTTGGTTTTAGGTCTATTTTGTCAAATATTACAATGGCTACCTCAACTTACTTCTTAAATTCTTTTCCTGGAATGTCTACTTATACCTTTGGTACTATTAATATTAAGTTGTGCTTCTTGGATGTAGCAAAAGGGTGGATTTGCTTTTATATTCATTCTGTTAGTCTGTGTCTTTTTATTGGGAAATTGAGATCACTGATATTGAAAATAATCTTAATGAGCAGTTTTAGTTAAGTACTTTTATTTTGTTTTATGGTGATGGTAATGGTAGTAATGGTGTTGATGGCATTAAGTGTGTGTGTGTGTGTGTGTGTGTGTGTGTGTGTGTGTGTGTGTGTGTGTGTGGTGTGGTGTGTGTGTGTGTGTGGTGTGTGTGTGTGGTGTTTGTGTGTGTGGTGTGTGTGTGGTGTGTGTGTGGGTGTGGGTGGGTGGTGTGTGTGTGGTGTGTGTGTGTGTGTGTGTGTGTGTGTGGTGTGTATGTGGTGTGTGTGTGTGTGTTTCTCCTCCTTTGATTTGATGGTTGGGGATTATCTATTCCTTGCATTTTCTTGGATGTATTTAACTTCTTTGGGTTGAACTTTTTCTTCTAAGACTTTCTTCTAAGGCTGAATTTTTAGATAGATAGATAGATAGAGAGATAGATAGATAGATAGATAGATAGATAGATAGATAGATAGATAGATAGTTTGGTCTTTATGGGATTTAGGTATCAGAGTAATTGTGGCTTTATAGAATGAATTGGGTAGAGTAACTTCTGTTTCAATTCTGTGGATTAGATTGAGGAGAATTGGAATTAGGTCTTCTTTGAAGGTCTGATTGAACTCTGCACTAAACCCATCTGGTCTTGGGTTTTTTAATTTGGGAGACTATTAAGGACTGCTTCTATTTCTTTAGGGGGAAATGAGACTGTTTGAATCGTTAATCTGATCCTGATTTAACCTTGGTACCTCATATCTGTCTAGGAAATTGTTCATTTTATACAGGTTTTCTAGTTTTGTTGAGTATAGCCTTTTGTAGTAGGATCTGATGATGTTTTGGATTTCCTCAGGTTCTGCTGTTATGTCTCCTCTTTCATTTCTGATTTTGTTAATTAGGATAATGTCACTGTGCCCTCTAGTTAGTCTGACTAAGGGTTTATATAACCTGTTGATTTTCTCAAAGAACCAGCTCATGGTTTGCTTGATTCTTTGTATAGTTCTATTTGTTTCCATTGGTTGATTTCATCCCTAAGTTTTATTATTACATGCTGTCTACTCCAACTGGGTGAATTTCATTCCTTTTGTTCTAGAGCTTTTAGGGATGCTGTCATACTGCTGCTGTATGCTCTCTCTAGTTTCTTTATGGTGGCACTCAGAGCTATGAGTTTTACTGTTAGTAATGCTTTCATTGTGTCCAATAAGTTTGAGTATGTTGTGGCTTTATTTTCTTTAAACTCTAAAAAGTCTTTAATTTCCTTGTTTATTTCTTCCTTGACTAAGTTATCATTGAGTACAGTATTTTTCAGCTTCCATATGTATGTTGGCTTTCTAGTATTTATGTTGTTATTGAAGATCAGCCTTAGTCAATGGCAATCTGATAGGATGCATGAGATAATTTGAATAATTTTGTATCTGTTGAAGACTGTTTTTGTGGCCAATTATATGGTCAGTTTTGGAGAGGGTGCCATGAGGCACTGAGAAGAAGGTATATCATTTTGTTTTAGGATAAAATGTTCTGTAGGTATCTGTTAAATCCATTTCTTTCATAACTTCTGTTAGTTTCACTGTGTCCCTGTTTAGTTTCTGTTTCCACAATCTGTCCATTGGTGAAAGTCGTGTGTTGAAATCTCCCACTATTATTGTGTGAGGTGCAATGTGTGCTTTGAGCTTTACTAAAGCTTCTTTAATGAATGTGGCTGCCCTTGCATTTGTAGCATAGATATTCAGAATTCAGAGTTCCTCTTGGAATATTTTACCTTTGTTGAGTATTAAGTGCCCCTCCATGTCTTTTTTGATACCTTTGGTTTTGGAAGTCGATTTTATTAGATATTAGAATGGCTACTCCAGCTTGTTTCTTCTGACCCTTTGCTTGGAAAATTGTTTTCCAGCCTTTCACTCTGAGGTAGAATCTGTTATTGTCCCTGAGGTAGGCTTCCTGTAAGCAGAAAAATGTTGGGTCCTGTTTACATAGCCAGGCTATTATTTGTTGTCTTGTTATTGGGGAATTAAGTCCATTTATATTGAGAGATATTAAGGAAATTAATTGTTGCTTCCTTTTATTTTTGTTGTTAGAGTTGGGATTCTGTTCTTGCAGATATCTTCTTTTAGGTTTGTTGAAGTATTACTATCTTGCTTGCTCTATGGCATTATTTTCCCTCCTTGTGTTGTAGTTTTCCCTTTTTAATCCTTTGAATGGCTGAATTCATGGAAAGATATTGTGTCAAATTGGTTTTGTCATTCATGGAATACTCTGGTTTCTCCACATATGGTAATTGAGAGTTTGACTGGGTATAGTAGCCTGGGCTGGCATTTGTGTTCTCTTTGTGTCTGTATAACATCTGGCCAGGAACTTCTGGCTTTCAAGTCTCTGGTAAGAAGTCTGATGTAATACTAATAGATCTGCCTTCATATGTTACTTGATCTTTTTCTGTACTGCTTTTAATACACTGTCTTTTTTTAGTGCTTTTGTTGTTCTGATTATTATGTGTCGGGAGGAATTTCTTTTCTGGTCCAGTCAATTTGGAGTTCTGCAGGCTTCTTGTATGTTCATGGGCATCTCTTTCTTTGGGTTAGGGCAGTTTTCTTCTAAAATTTTGTTGAAGACATTTACTGGCACTTTAAGTTGAAAATGTTCATTCTCATCTACCCCTATTATCCTTAGGTTTGGTCTTCTCATTGTGTCCTGGATTTCCTGGATGTTTTTAGTTAGGATCTTATTGCACTTTTCCATTGTCTTTGATTGTTGTTCCCATGTATTCTGTGGAATCTTTTGCACCTGAGATTTTCTCTTCCATCTCTTGTATTCTGCTGCTGATGCTCTCATCTCTGTATGCTGATTGCTTTCTAGGGTTTCTATCTCCAGAGTTAAAATGGAATAGAATTGAAGACCCAGAAATGAACCCACACACCTATGGTCACTTGATCTTTGACAAGGGAGCAAAAACCATCATGTGGAAAAAAGACAGCATTTTCAACAAATGGTGCTGGCACAACTGGCAGTTATCATGTAGAAGAATTCGAATTGATCCATTCCTATCTCCTTGGACTAAGGCCAAATCTAAGTGGATCAAGGAACTTCACATAAAACCAGAGACACTGAAAGTTATAGAGGAGAAAGTAGGGAAAAGCCTCTAAGATATGAGTACAGGGGAAAAGTTCATGAATAGAACAGCAATGGCTTGTGCAGTAAGATTGAGAATCGATAAATGGGACCTCATGAAGTTGCAAAGCTTCTGCAAGGCAAAAGACACCGTCAACAAGACAAAAAGACCCCCAACAGATTGGGAAAGGATCTTTACCTATCCTAAATCAGATAGGGGACTAATATCCAATATATATAAAGAACTCAAGAAGGTGGGCTCCAGAAAATCAAATAACCCCATTAAAAAATGGGGATCAGAGATGAACAAAGAATTCTCACCTGAGGAATACCGAATGGCAGAGAAACACCTGAAAAAATGTTCAACATCCTTAATCATCAGGGAAATGCAAATCAAAACAACCCTGAGATTCCACCTCACACCAGTCAGAATGTATAAGATCAAAAATTCATGTGACAGCAGATGCTGGCGAGGATGTGGAGAAAGAGGAACACTCCTCCACTGTTGGTGGGATTGCAAGCTTGTACAACCACTCTGGAAATCAGTCTGGTGGTTCCTCATAAAATTGGACATAGTAATACCAGAAGGTCCCTCAATACCTCTCCTGGGCATATATCCAGAAGATGTAAGGACACATTTTCCACTATGTTCATAGCAGCCTTATTTATAAGAGCCAGAAGCTGGAAAGAACACAGATGACCCTCAACAGAGGAATGCATACAGAAAATGTGGTACATTTACACAATGGTGTACTACTCAGCTATTAAAAAGAATGAATTTATGAAATTCCTAGGCAAATGGATGGACCTGGAGGGCATCATCCTGAGTGAGGTAACACAATCACAAAGGAACTCTCACAATATGTACTCACTGATAAGTGGATATTAGCCCAGAAACTTAGGATACCCAAGATATAAGATACAATTTGCTAAACACATGAAACTCAAGAAGAATGAAGACTGAAGTGTGGACACTTTGCCCCTTCTTAGAACTGGGAACAAAACACCCATGGAAGGAGTTACAGTGACAACATTTGGAGCTGTGATGAAAGGATGGACCATCTAGAGACTGCCATATCCGGGGATTCATCTCATAATCAGCTTCCAAATGCTGACACCATTGTACACACTAGCAAGATTTTGCTTAAAGGACCCGGATATAGCTCTCTCTTGTGAGACTATGCCGGGGCCTAGCAAACACAGAAGTAGATACTCACAGTCAGCTATTGGATGGATTGCAGAGCCCCCAATGGCGGAGCTAGAGAAAGTACCCAAGGAGCTAAAGGGATCTGCAACCCTATAGGTGGAAAAACATTATGAACTAACCAGTACCCCTGAGTTCTTGATTCTAGCTGCATATGCATCAGAAGATGGCCTAATCAGCCATGCCCCAGTACAGGGGAATGCCTGGGCCAAAAAGTGGAAGTGGGTGGGTAGGGAAGTGGGGGAGAGGGTATGGGGGATTTTAGGGATAGCATTGGAAAGGTAAATGAGGAAAATACCTAATAGAAATATAAAAAATATATATCAATTTATGTTTTTTCTTGGTCATTAAAATAATGTTGAGAGGTAGGTAACTTTTTTTTGTAAGAATTTGCATATACATCCTACATAAAACAGCACGACATGTGTTCTTCATACAACTTTTACGAAGAGATTTTTGTTTAAAGGGGATATTTTATATCATTATTTTCTGTTTTTGAAATATAAGGCATTTTATAAAATGATCTTTAACATCTATTTCTCACTTAGTCTTACATCATTGTTACCACCTCTCAAGGATTCTAAACAAGTGAATGATGAGTTCTATCAACTCTCATCCATGTTGCTTTTGCTCCTCTGTCTATTTTTTATGCAGGGATATTATGACTCACCCAGACTGATTACATACTCAAATAGAATAAAGTAACAATTTTAAAATCAGCTCTTTTCTGTTCAGCAAACTATTTTATATAAAGAGAATTTTCTCAAATCTTAACATGAGAAATGTTTAACATGAGATATATACCCTGAGTAAAGGGTATCACAGTTAGGCCTGGGTAATGATAAAGAAGTGGTAAAGAGGAGGGTTTTTTTAGCACCCTGAAAGCTGTTAGAAATTAACTATCAACAAAATGGTTAACACTAGGTGCTGAAAAGCAAGCCAAGTGTCTTAGTCAAGGTTTCTTTTCCTGCACAAACATCATGACCAAGAAACAAGTTGGGGAGGAAAGGGTTTATTCGGCTTACACTTCCATAGTGCTGTTCATCACCAAAGGAAGTCAGGACTGGAACTCAAGCAGGTCAGAAAGCAGGAGCTGATGCAGAGGCCATGGAGGGATGTTCTTTACTGGCTTGCCTCCCTTGGCTTGCTCAGCCTGCTCTCTTATAAAACCCAAGACTACCAGCCCAGAGAAGGTTTCACCCACAAGGGGCCTTTCCCCCTTGATCACTAATTGAGAAGATGCCTTACAGCGGGATCTCATGAAGGCATTTCCTCAACTGAAGTTCCTTTCTCTGTGGTAACTCCAGCTGTGTCAAGTTGACACAGCACTAGCCAGTACACCAAGTAAATTCAATATAGTATTTTGTCAGGGGGCTGGAGGAGAACTCTAGTAGGGAGAACCTGTGTTGGGAGGACAAGTCCTCATACTTTTAAATATGTGTTAAATCAATGAAGGAAAGCATCATGAAGATCCTCATTAACTTTGGCCAAGACTTCCATGGCTTCAAAGGTGAAAATGTAAGACCCCCTTTCGGGGACCCCCCACTCTAGTTTCCGGAGTGAGAGAGCACCCAAAGAAACACAAGAATCCATCTTGCTGTAATCACATGAGGCAGTTTAATGACGAGGCTATGACCAACATGCATCCCACACAGGAGATAATGGAAGTAGGCCTCGAGGCTCGAAAGCTAGGGGGTTTTATGGAGTAAGGTGTTTAGGGGTGTGGAATTCAGCATAGCGACACACTATTGGCTTATTCAACCATCAGCCGAATAATTACATATACTTGCAAGGTGTCAGAGTTCTGTGAGTAGTTGACTCAGTTCAGATAACCCTGCTATGTCTTCACATTCCTCTTTTATCTTTCTGGTCAATATGTTCCCAGGAATGTTTTAACTACAGGGCATACCCAGGTTTGTTTGTTTGTTTTGTTGTTGTTGTTGTTGTTTCTTTTTTGTTTTTTGTTTTTTCTCAACCCCAGGCAGACTCTAGGCTCACAAACAACCAGCAATTTCTGAGTACTTCATATGACTTACAGGTCTTGAAATTTCATCTTTCTTTCAATACCAATTAATTCCTTGGAACCTTTAGATTATTTTTAATAGTTGGAACATCAGAGTCAATTGTCCCAAGATAATGAGGTGATAGGCAAGTAGGGAAGGATCCATGTTAAATTACCTTAAAAGATCGGTATAGAGGCTAACATAAGAAGTATTGGAAAGGTGAATTGCAGCTTTAGGGGCCAAATAGTGTCAGATATTGTGGTGTGACCCATGAACAAGTATGGCTTCTGGCACTGTCCCTTTTCAGCGCCAACATGATCCCCATATTTTTGAGCACTTAAGTTATTTTTTATAACTTCACCACAAATCCCTACTTTGGGGTATGACCAGTGAGAATGTCCCTTTGTTCTAATCCTCCAGGCAAGACCCTGTAACCTCCCCTCCTCAGCCTGAAATCTGGCTGATCAGGTTTGACTGTTAGCACTAGGAGAGCATCAGGGATGCAGCCTGCCAACCTATCTTTCTGCCACTCCCACTGCTACTACCTGCTGCATAGCTGTTCTGGAACCAACACGTGGTCACCTGAAACTGGACTCCAAGGATGATTTGGCAGGAATGGGCCCCTCCCCCTTCTTCATAACCCTGTGTCTCTGAATAGTAAAATTGATCCTTGATCAGACTAATGTCTTGGTTCCATCCTTTCTCACGCAGTGTAGTTCCCTCTTTTCTTTCAGATTCCAAGATGTTTTCCAGGCTTGAATCCAGACATGTGAGCCGCTGGTCAGACTCAACAGGGCCCAGTCTGGTTGGCCTTCCCTAAGCCACTGAGCCTTGGGGATAAGGACAGGAGTGACCTCAGTATCAGGTGTCTGGGCTGGGTCAGGTGGTAGGTGAGTGAGATCTGATTGAAACTGGGAAATCCTCAAATTCCTTTGCCAATGCTGCTCAACTGCTGCCCACAGTGGGTGGGGGCAGTCACAAGGCTGGCAGAGCAGCACCAATATATAGGTGACCAACAATCAATACCAAGAAGTAGGAAAGAAAAATGTTCATCTGCAGCAAGCCCATGAGAGAAAATTAAATATTTTCAGTAACTTTCCTGACAGTGATCATGGAGCAAAGGGAGACCTGAGCAGTACCTACAATGGAACAGCAGGAGAACTATAAAAAAACTGAAAACTGAAAAACTTAAGTGTACTACTCAGCTATTAAAAAGAATGAATTTATGAAATTCCTAGGCAAATGGATCGACCTGGACGGCATCATCCTGAGTGAGGTAACACAATCACAAAGGAACTCACACAATATGTACGCACTGATAAGTGGATATTAGCCCAGAAACTTAGGATACCCAAGATATAAGATACAATTTGCTAAACACATGAAACTCAAGAAGAATGAAGACCAAAGTGTGGACACTCTGCCCCTTCTTAAAACTGGGAACAAAACACCCATGGAAGGAGTTACAGAGACAGTGTCTGGAGCTGTGATGAAAGGATGGACCATCTAGAGACTGCCATATCCAGGGATCCATCTCATAATCAGCTTCCAAATGCTGACACCATTGTACACACTAGCAAGATATTGCTGAAAGGAATCAGATATAGCTCTCTCTTGTGAGACAAGGCCGGGGCCTAGCAAACACAGAAGTGGATACTCACAGTCAGCTATTGGATGGATCGCAGGGCCCCCAATGGAGGAGCTAGAGAAAGTACCCAAGGAGCTAAAGGGATCTGCAACCCTGTAGGTGGAACAACATTATGAACTAACCAGTAACCCTGAGCTCTTGACTCTAGCTGCATATGTATCAGAAGATGGCCTAGTCGGCCATCAATGGAAAGAGAGACCCACTGTACTTGCAAACTTTATATGCCCCAGTACAGGGGAATGCCAGGGCCAAAAAGTGGGAATGGGTGGGTAGGGAAGTGGAGGGAGGGTATGGTGGATTTTAGGGATAGCATTGGAAATGTAAATGAGGAAAATACCTAATAAAATATAAAAAAGTATCAATTTATGTTTTATCTTGGTCATTAAAATAATGTTTAGAGGTAGGTAACTTTTTTTGTAAGAATTTGCATATATATCCTACATAAAACAGCACCACATGTGTTATTTATACAATTTTTACGAAGAGATTTTTGTTTAAAGGAGATATTTTATATCATTATTTTCTGTTTTTGAAATATAAGGCATTTTATAAAATGATCTTTAACATCTATTTCTCACTTAGTCTTTCGTCATTGTTATCCCCTCTCAAGGATTCTAAACACATGAGTGATGAGTTCTATCAACTCTCATCCATCTTGCTTTTCTCCTCTGTCTATTATTTATGCATGGTTATTATGACTCACCCAGACTGATTACATACTCAAATAGAATAAAGTAACAATTTTAAAATCAGCTCTTTTCTGATCAGCAAACTATTCTATATAAAGTGAATTTTCTCAAATCTTAACATGAGATATGTTTATCTTTGTGTTGCCAAGGACAAATCACTGCCCAACTCTAGCATATGTATCTCAATATTATTTAGGAGCATTATGAATATAGAGTGTACAGAATCTCAAAACCATAAATATTCCCTAGTCATTTGAACATTAGGCAAACAGACATTGGACAAAATAACATCAACGACATGTTTAAATGGGAAATAGTAAGCTGAATGAAAACACAAACTTAATAGAGAAAGTTCTTCTAACACTAGCAAGTACTCCCTGCTGTGCATGCTGGTGCCTGCTGCTTCCCATTGCTGCAAAAGCTGAGAATATAGAAAAAACCTACAACTGAACTCAGAACTTAAATTCCAGAGTAAAAGCCCTCCATCAGAGTGTCTACAGCCTGAAATTTCAGGTTTATCACACGTATTGAACTACACTCTTTAAGTTTTGCAAGTCTCACCACTAAACCTTAAGATTTCAAGGTCCGAAAATGTTTCTATTCGAATCCCCTTGAATTCTGTCTGAGTAGAGCAAAAGGACTCCTTTCTTCAAATTAACAATTATTTTACTAAATAAATAAATGCTATTTTAGCTATTCTAACAATAAATAAAACATATTTGGTGACTAGAGTAAATTTGAGGTTGTTACCAAGGTTAAAAATAATTAACAACAATTACAGTTTCAAGGTAACTAAATAAAGCAGCAGAGTAAAATAAATACAAGGAACAATCAGCATTTTTATTTTGTTATTTTTATATCTGCAATTACATTTTTCCTTCCATTTCCTCCCTCCACCATCTCCTATATGCCCTGTCTGAGCTCTCCTTCAAATTCATAGCATCTTTTTCCACTAATTTTTATTACAGACATATATTTATGTTCATGTATACATGCATACAAACACACACACCAACATACACACACACACACACATACATAACACACACCTTAATATATCCTGTTCAGTCCATACAATGTTACTTGTATGTACATTTATTTATAGTATCTTTGGGAAGTAGAGTGTATAATTGTGCTGTACAAGGAATCTTTAAATATCACTGTCTTAGTCAGGGATTCTATTCCTGCACAAACATCATGACCAAGAAGCAAGTTGGGGAGGAAAGGGTTTATTCGGCTGACACTTCCATGCTGCAGTTCATCACCAAGGGAAGTCAGGACTGGAACTCAAACAGGTCAAGAGCTGATGCAAAGGCCATGGAGGGATGTTCCTTTCTGGCTTGCCTCTTCTGGCTTGCTCAGCCTGCTCTCTTATTAAACCAAGATTACCAGCCCAGAGATGGTCCCACCCACAAGGGGCCTTTCCCCCTTGATCACTAATTGAGAAAATGCCTTACAACAGGATCTCATGGAGGCATTTCCTCAACTGAAGCTCCTTTCTCTGTGGTAACTCCAACTGTGTCAAGTTGACACAAAACTAGCCAGTACAATTGACCCCTTGTCAACTTGACACACAAACACATCACTAGAAAGCCTCAACCCTTATATTCTTATTCATCCCCAAGGTTTAAATGACTTTAAACATCCCACAGTCTTTACATATTCTTAAAATTTCAATCTCTTTAAAATATCCATCTCTTTTAAAATCCAAAGTCTTTTGACAATTAAAAGTCTCTTAACTGTGGGCTCCAATAAAATAGTTTCTTCCTTCAAGAGGGAAAATATCAGGGCACAGTCACAATCAAAAGCAAAAGTCAATCTCCAACCTTCCAATGTCAGTGATCCAACTCATGATCTTCTGGGCTCCTCCAAGGGCTTGGGACACTTTTCTAAACAGGCCCTTTGTAGCACACGCATCATCCTCTAGACTCCAGATGCCGGTACTCCACTGCTGCTGCTGCTTTTGGTGGTCATCTCATGGTACTGGCATCTCCAAAACACTGCATGACCCCTTCAGTCCTGGGCCTTCAATTGCAACTATGGCTGCAGCTTCACCAATGGCCTTCCATGACCTCTTATAGTGTCGAGCCTCAACTACTCTTCATGACCCCTTCATACTTTCAAAATCAGTATCACCTGGGTGACCCTTACATATTACCAAGTCCCGCTGCAGCAGTAGTACAACCTTGGCTATCTCTGGAACACAGCCTCTTTGTGCTTTCAGAAAACACTTCCCAGATGTCACCTCAATGATGCTGGTCTCTTCTTAATCACCACTAAATTCTTAGCTCCAGCTAACCAGCATCAATAGTCCCAGTAATGCCAAGTTTTTGCTTTAGTAGTTCTGGTATCTTGTTAATCACAGCTCATTCTTCAGCCCCAGCTAAACAGAATCACAGAATCTTCACAATCAAAACAGCAATGGCCCTGAAAAGAGTCTTTAATTTTCACTCTGAAATTTCACAAAACAGACCTCCATCTTCTGGACTGTTTTCAACATTATCTTCCAAGCTCCTACACAACATCTGACAGAACCCTTAACAACAAATGGATCTTCTAGCCCAAAGTTCCAAAGTCCTTCCACAGTCCTCCCCAAACACGGTCAGGTTGTCACAGGAATACCCCACTATGCTGGTACCAATTTGTTTTAGTCAGGAATTCTATTCCTGCACAAACATCATGACCAAGAAGCAAGTTGTGGAGGAAAGGGTTTATTTGGCTTACACTTCCATGCTGCTGTTCATCACCAAAGGAAGTCAGGAATGGAACTCAAACAGGTCAGGAGCTGATGCAGAGGCCATGGAGGGATGTTCCTTTTTGGCTTGCCTCTCCTGGCTTGCTAAGCCTGCTCTCTTATTGAACCAAGATTACCAGCCCAGAGATGGTTCCACCCACAAGGGGCCTTTCCCCCTTGATCACTAATTGAGAAAATGCCTTACGGCTGGATCTCATGGAGGCATTTCCTCAACTGAAGCTCGTTTCTCTGTGGTAACTCCAGCTGTGTCAAGTTGACACAAAACTAGCCAGTACAATCACTAATATATATTGCACAGAAAATTTAAAAATTTCCTTATACATGGCAATAAACAAGCCAGTAATTAAAGCATATTTAAAGTATACAACAGATTTCAAGAGAATTATACTTAATAATATAGTACATGGAATGATAAATGCTCTGTTTCCATGACAATCACAGGAATTAGAATTTTTTCATGATTTCTATATTTGTAAAACACAAACATAAAGCAGTAACAGAGCAGCTTTTCTGCAGGTGAATAATCATGTGTTATTCACAGTCTATTGAAGTTTACTTTAGAAAATATGACACATTTGTTTCTGACAAATCTGGTCATGACAAATGGCTGAAATGGGCTAGAATATTGTGCTAGTCCAGCAAAATGGATTAGAAACAAGTATCCAAGTAACAAAATTTACATATATTTATACATAATGCAGTATATATAGAAAAAAATGAAATATGTAACATATTCATAGCCTTTAGTAAGTTATATTAGTGTATAAATATGTACAATGTATATAAAATGAGGCATATCTGTAAATAGATTTGGAAACTACCTTAATTTGATATGGTGTATGATCTATTATTGTCATGTATTCCAGTGATGTATAAATCTTTTTTGGAAGAACAGATTGATATTTATGGGGTTTTTTTGTTTTGTTTTTTGTTTTTTGTTTTTGTTTTTTCAAAATTAGACTAAAGAAGAGATTTTTTTTACAGACAATAGTAGAGGATACTATTGACATAATTATCACTTCTCAAATTGATATTTTCAATTAAATGATCAAAATGTTGTCAATGGTATGACTGAGCCTCCACCTGACAGAACACATATAAAGCAGGGAGGCAAAGAGGTGCAGGGTCCACTAGCAGGTGAGCAAACATTGGTGACTTCTGATCTAGAGAACCAGCCACCTCCTTGAAGACAGGGCTATCTGAGTCAAGAATATGAATCCCAGGCTGTCCCTTGCAGTCTTCAGGAGTAGACATGAAGGCAGGTGGCACCCAAGCAACCTGAAGAATCTTCTGGAGAGTCTTTGCAAGGACACCAAATGAGGAAAGTTCTTCAAAATGCTGAAAGAACTCATTTTCTTTGCCCATTCTTTCTAACAGCTTGACAGAGGTTGGCTTCAGGCAGACCAGGAAGTGCTTGAGGAAACATTAACTCCAGTCGCTTTTGCCAAGGACTTAGACACAAGTTGGTCATTAAGGTCTAGGGAAACAGAAGTGACCTCTGTCTCCCAGGCATAGAAAGATCCCAGCACAGTTCCACTGGCACCAGGACCAAGTCCCTGCTCGGTCTTTTGCGGGTTGTTTCATCTATGATGATGGCAAATCTCCTTACTCCTAGGAGCTGCTGCCCTGCAAAAATAGGGAAAGTACCTGTTAAGCTGAGAACAAGAGGCCTGTAGCAAAGGCATCTCCAGGCAAGTCTCCAAGCTGGAAAGATGTGAGTCCCATTCCTGCTCCTGAAATTCCTGACTTCCACTCCAGTGGCCAAGGCTACCACTCAATCACAGGGTAATGTCCCAGAGGAGTCTTCCTTGCACCCTGAACAAGAAGCCTCGCCGTGGGTGTGGGCACATAGGATGGACTTCAAAACACTAATAGATTCTGATTACAGGCCTGCAGCAGCTCTCCTGAAGATATCCCACTAAAAGTTCCTTGCTAAAGAGCCCATTGGACCCTGGGTTACTCACTGCCAGGCATCAGTGGAGAAAACTGAGCCAGGGCAGCCAAAGGACCCATAGACACCTATAGCTGCAGGAGTCCCAAGTGTATGAGGTCACATGCTCTGAGAGCCCACATCTAAAGCAGAAGAGCCAGGAGGCTGTAAAGGTGACAAACAATGATTATCTCCTGCCACAGTCAGCTCAAGAGCCCAGACCATCAGCAAGGTTCTGGATCTGGAGGGCAACCTCTGCAGAAAAATGAGCACAGGATTCCTTCTGCCTTTACCCATCATCTAGACCAGAGGGCTTCCTACCTGCCCTCTGAGGTAGGAGGCAGCAGCAAAACAATTCCTGATAAAAGCCATGATCTGCTCATGCACAAGGCCCTCAGGAAATATAAAAACAGTTTCTCCAGCAAGTGAACCTTGATTAAAGTAAAAGCAATCCCTGAATAACCCAGGTAGCAAAGATGTAGTAGAATAATATCAAATCAGAAATGAAGTTTGGACATGGCTGGGATATTTGTAAGTGTATATGTTTGGAAAGGTATGTGCAACTAGCTTGTAGGAAAATGGATGGAATTGGAAGGAATAGAGGGACTGCCATCAAGGTGGTGGTGCAGGTATGCAAGTTCTGATGTCCAAGCTCATCTCTTGTACAAGAAATTAATAGAGATTTCAAGTTCATTCAGTTTCCAGAAGAAAAAAAAAGACACATAACATTTATATGTATAAGAAGATTTACTACCACTAGAGCTGGACAGATATAAACCCTCTAAGCTATTGAGTCCACTTCCCTGTTAAAAACCTTGAGGAATGATTTGCCAAATTTTGCCTGGGTCACCCTTACTTCAACTGGCGAGTCCTCATGACCATGCTCTCATAATTCACCTACCCAATGGAGTCTTCTGCCCTCTATTCATCTCCCTGTTTTCCCTCATCGTCATAAGCCCAGCCATAGAAGGTCTGCATAAGTGCCTACTGCCCTTATTGACCAATGAGTGATAACTTGGTGAGCAAGTTACACACCATCCCTTGGTGTACATAAGGATCTCCTCATCTCTGAGGTAACCAGAGCCAGTACTTCCATGCTTACAAAACAGGGATGGACCTGGAGGGTATCATCCTGAGTGAGGTAACCCAATCACAAAGGAACTCGCACAATATGTACTCACTGATAAGTGGATATTAGCCCAGAAACTTAGGATACCCAAGATATAAGATACAACTTGCCAAACACATGAAATTCAAGAAGAACAAAGACCAAAGTGTGGACACTTTACGCCTTCTTAGAAATGGGAACAAAACACCCATGGAAGGAGTTACAGAGACAAAATTTGGAGCTGTGAGGAAAGGATGGACCATCTAGTGATTGCCATATGCAGGGATCCATCCCATAATCAACTTCCAAATGCTGACACCATTGCATACACTAGCAAGATTTTGCTGAAAGGACCCAGATATAGCTCACTCTTGTGAGACTATGCCGGGGCCTAGCAATCACAGAAGTGGATGATCACAGTCAACTATTGGATGGGTCACACGGCCACCAATGTAGGAGCTAGAGAAATTACCCAAGGAGCTAAAGGGAACTGCAACCCTATAGGTGGAACAACATTATGAACTAACCAATACCCCGGAGCTCTTGACTCTAGCTGCGTATGTATCAAAAGGTGGCCTAGTAGGCCATCACCGCAAAGAGAGGCCCATTAGACTTGCAAACTTTATATGCCCCAGTACAGAGGAACGCCAGGGCCAAAAAGGGGGAGTGGGTGGGTAGGGGATTGGGGGGGTGGGTATGGGGGACCTTTGGGATAGCATTGAAAATGTAAAGGAGGAAAATACCTAATAATTAAAAAAAAATAGACCAAACCTCAGCACTTCCCCTTTTTGTCTAAATAAAAAGGCTCTTTCTCATGCAATAATAAACAACATATAGTAGAACAATTATGCAACACTTATGAAGATTATTAGGTAAGAGTAACATTTAAAAGTCCAGGTTTTTTTGTATTTGGTAGCTCAGGAGTAAGTATTTTATTATCTATCCTATCTTGGTAAGTTCAAAGTTTTGAATCTAAATCATTTTCTGTCCTAACTTATATTGTTATCCTAAAAAATCTTAGACATAAATATCTTAAGTGTATAGTAAGACTATCACTATCTAGTCTTCACCTCCATCAGAGATCTGTAAAGGAATAAATTTTACTTGACTATGTAGGAAGCACAGGAATGCAATTTGCAAAATATGTAGAAATGTTAAAGACAGGTAGCCTCCTGCACAGTTTGGATTATTCTCTATAAGGTTTTAGTGTCTACCTTCAGCTTTTTTGACCAGAATACCTGCCATTTCTGATGTGCTGCAGGAAATTTGAAGGACTTGCTTACTGTGCTTAGCAGACGACAGCATCAACTTTTCCTTTTTAGGCAGATTTTTATCAGCAGATAAAATTAGGTCATTTTCTTTGCCCAGTGGCTAGATTGCTACAATCACAGCAACTCCATATGGAGATTTTTGATGTTCATCATCTTTTTCCAAATAGAATGGGGGTACTTCCAGGAGTGGACCTGTTTAAATGTCAAAAATGTTCTTAAATTAATAAAATTATGTTTAAATAACATAGTCTTTGAGTCTTTGGGTATTTTTGAATACCCCGCCTTCCCCTCTTTCTCCCCAACTTACATTAGATTCTAAAAAACGGGCTACTGATTCTAAAAAACGGGCTACTACTCAACCCTCTGTTAGACCAAAAAGAATTTACCCTGTTTTGTATAAAGTGTTGTCAGATAAACCCCTCGATCCTGCATCAGAGGCAGAATTGGATGAGGAAGCCTTTAAATATGAACAAGACCACTATGGTCCCGGGCCCGGTGCCTATTTTATCATGGAGCCTTTCAATTACCACCCCCCTCCTTACTTGCCCCCCCACCCCCCATTCTCCCTACTGCCCATCCCATATCACTGGCTTCTCCATCCGTTTGGCAATTACTTCAAACTAAAAAAGAACTTCAGACTCAGATCACCAATCTTAAAGGTGTTCTAGGGCTTCAAAAGGAGCTACAAGACCTCAGTTTAGAGACTCAGAGTCTACAAAGAGCCCTCATGGGGAACCTTCAAGGTCCCATCTCAAAAAATCCTCAAACTGGCCGCAGAGGTCCCTCTCAGAAACAAGGGAATAAAAAATTGCCCTTCCCTGTCCTCACCTGAGCTCGAGACTGTCAGTCTGCTCCAGGTCATGAGAACCCCCCACTGGCGTTTCTGATAAAGATCAGGGGGAACCAGAGAGTGATGAGGAGAAGGATCAAGCAAACTCTGATTCCGATGAGGGTGGCATGTCCCCTGATGAAGGGTTGGACACCAACAGCCAAACAGTCTACAAAAAGCTAAAACTAAGACATGTAAAAGATCTTCATTCAGCAGTCAAAAAATATGGGGTTAATGCCCCGTTCACAGTATCTATATTAGAAGGATTAGCAGGAGAAGGCTACATGATACCCAATGAATGGAATAAAGTTGTTCAGTCTGTCCTCACTAGAGACCAATATCTAACTTGGAAGTCAGAGTTTGTAGACAGAGGAGAAAATTTGGCTGCAAATAATAGAAAGAATCCTACTAGTAATACAGCCTCCTGGACTGCTGATAAAATCTGCGGTAAAGGTAATTTCGCTGCAGACAAAAAACAATTAGGGCTCTTCCCTGGTGTCCTCGCCCAGACAGCTCAGGATGCCCTGGGATCTTGGTGCGCTGTCCCTGCTGCAGGGGCGCTTACTACACCCCTATCCAAGATTATACAAGGGCCCCAAGAGTCCTATGCACAGTTCGTTGCCAGATTGCAGGAAGCAGCTGAGAGAATTTTGAGACCTGAGGAAAGTGAGGTTCTGTTAGTCCAACAACTTGCTCTTGAAAACGCCAATTCGTCATGTAGGGCTGCCCTGAGAGGTAAAAGCAAGAGTCTAGATATAAATGGTATGATCAAGCTTTGTAATGAGGTGGATGTGTTTTCTCAACAACTTTCTAAGTCTACTAACCTGGCCATTGGGGCTGCTCTTCAACTAAACAAAGGAGAAAAAACTTGCTATAGATGCAACCAACCTGGACATTTTGCTAGAGAATGCCCTACACACAGACAGGGCACCCTAGCCTCAACCATGTCTGCTGCCCAACAAAAGTTTCTCCCCGGTCTTTGCCATAACTGCAAGAGAGGCCGCAATTGGGCATGAGATTGCCCATCTAAGATTGATATCAACGGCCACCCACTACCTGCGGTCCAGGGAAACAGCCAGAGGGCCCCCCTGTGGGGCCTGTCTCCCCTAAAAACAAATGCAGACAACCCCCTAGCCCCCACGGGAGATTGTGCAGGGCCACTACAGGAAACGCAGTGTTGGACCTGTGTTCCTCCACCACCAGGATTATAACTCCTGAGGAGGGAACAGTGGTCATCGAAACAGGTGAATTTGGGCCCCTCCCCAAAAGATGTTTTTTTCTCATCATCGGCTGAGTGTCCAGACTTTTACAAGGCCTAATGGTGACTCCTACAGTGTTTGACACTGACTACCATGGGGAGATACAAATCTTAGTCACTGCCAAGCAGATACCACTTACCCTTAGGGTTGGAGAGCCCATAGCCCAAGCCCTACCACTCCCACTATTTGGCCATTTCCCTTATATGAAAGAAGAGCGAGGACCATCCTCCCCGGGATCCTCAGAAGTCTACTGGGCACAGAAAATAACTGATTCACGGCCCATGCTGACTTTGTTTCTAGAGGGCAAAGAGTTTCAAGGGCTCCTAGATACCGGGGCAGATGCGACAGTAATTCCTTAAAACATTGGCCTACAGCCTGGCCCTTACAGCCCAATGCATTCATTTAAAAGGCATAGGTCAAACACAGGACACTTTTCCAAGCTCTGAACTGCTAACATGGTCAGACAAAGAAAACATTACTGGAACTGTTCGACCCTTTGTGGTCAAAGGCCTTCCTGTAAATCTATGGGGAAGAGACATACTCTCCCAAATGGGGATGATAATGTTTAGCCCCAATGAGACTGTCACCAATTTGATGCTAAAAACAGGATACCTCCCAGGGAAGGGTCTAGGGAAAGATGAACAAGGAAGGATTTCTCCCATTATGCCCACACCTAAAAATGATAAAAAAGGGTTTAGGGGCAGACCTTTTTTCTTAGAGACCACTGTTCCTCCTGCATTCCAGGCAGATAAAACATCTTGGAAATCCAATGATACTGTCTGGATCAATCAGTGGTCTATGCCTCAAGAGAAAGTTCAGGCAGCCTTACAGTTGGTGCAGGAACAATTGAGCCTGTCACATCTTGAGCCTTCTACCTCCCTGTGGAACTCACAGATATTTGTCATAAAAAAAGAAAAGTGGAGCCTGGAGGCTGTTACAGGACCTTTGAGCTGTAAATAAGACCATGATGCCGATAGGGGCACTTCAGCCAGGCTTACCATCTCCTATCGCAATTCCCAGAGGTTATTCTAAAATTGTCATAGATGTTCAAGATGGTTTCTTTTCTATACAACTTCATTCCCAAGATTGTGTCCGTTTTGCCTTTTCCATTCCCATTATAAATCACGTGAGACCAAATCACCGCTTTCAATGGCAGGTTTTACCCCAGGGAATGGCTAATAGCCCTACCTTATGTCAGAAATATGTGGCTCAGATTATTAACCCTTTGAGACAAGAATTTCCTGATGCCTATATAGTACACTATATGAATGACCTGCTCATTGCCACAAAAGAATTATCCTCCACCCATGTGGTTGCCCAGGCCGTAGTTAGGGCCCTCCTAAGGTGGGGACTTATCATAGGTCCTGATAAAATTTAAGTTCAGTATGCTTTTATGTTTCTAGGCTTTCAGTTAGAACCCATTAGAGTACATTCCCAGAAATTAACCATCTGCACCTCACAGCAGAGGACATTAAATGATTTCCAAAAGTTGCTAGAAGATATAAATTGTTTATGTCCCTATTTAAAATTAACTACTGGAGATCTAAAGCCCCTTTTTAATACACTCCGGGTAGATTCGTACCCAAACTCCCCGCCAAAGTTATCTCCTGCTGCCCTAGAGGCTGTCCATAAGGTAGAGTCAGCCATTAATTAACAAACCATGGGCTATTATAACCCCCTTCAATCCCTATCCTTAATAGTCTTTTCCACACACTTTGCACCTATTATGGCAAGATAATAATCCTCTTTTCTGGATCCATTTGCCAGCCACATCTTCAAAGGTTCTCCCTGTTTATCCTTCTTTTATATGTCAGGTAATTATCCTAGGAATCAAGATGGCTACCCGTCATTTTGGAAAAGCTCCTGATACTGTTATTTTACCTTATTCTTCTGAACAGCTTTCTTGGTTACAGTCACAATTTGATGAGTGGACTATATTATTATCCTCCTTTCAGGGAACACTTGATACACATTAACCAACCAATAGGTTGGTTCAGTTTTTGCAAACTACCCCTTTTGTCTTCCCCAATGTTACCCAGCTGCAGCCTGTATCCAAAGCCTTAACTGTGTTCATTGATGGGTCCAGGAATGGAAGGGCTGCTATCATTGTCGAAGGACAACACCAAATCATTGAGACCACCTACACCTCTGCCCAGCTGGTGGAGCTCCGAGGAGCTTTACAAGTGTTTGAATCAGTCTCATCTCCCTTTAACTTGTATTCAGATAGTCATTATGTGGTAAGGACTTTGAGAGCTTTAGAAGTGGTCCCTAGTATTCAACCCATCACTGCCACTTTTCAGATGTTTCTTAAAATACAAATGCTCATAAGAAGTCGACCCTACCCATTTTTGTGGGGCATATTCGAGCCCACACAGGACTTCCTGGACCCCTGTCACTGGGAAATGATCTTGCTGATCAGGCCACTCGGCTTACATGCCTTACTGTCGAGCCTGACCCACTGTCACAGGCTCAGAGAGCACATACTTTACATCAACTCTATGCACAGACACTCAGACTACGATTCAAAATAACCAGGGAACAAGCCAGACAAATCTTTAAACAGTGTAAAAATTGTCTTACCCTGTTGCCCAGAACCATATTTAGGAGTTAACCCATGGGGCTTTGTCCCTGGAGAACACTGGCAAATGGACGTGACTCACATCCCATCTTTTGGGAAGCTTAAGTTTGTACATGTGTCCATCGATACCTTCAGTGGGTTTTTGTGTGCTTCTGCCCACACTGGAGAAGCTACAAAAGATGTTATAAATCATTCATTGTATGCCTTTTCTGTCATGGGACACAAATTCCAGACCAGGTTACTATACCCAGCCAAACTCTCAATTACCATAGATGGACAAACCAAAGTGTTCCACGACAAAACTAAATTCACCCATTATCTCTCCACGAATCCAGCCCTTCAAAGGATAATAACAGAAAAAAACCAATACAAGGACGGGAACCACGTCCTAGAAAAAACAAGAAGATAATCCCTCAACAAAACTAAAAGAAGACAGCCATAAGAACAGAATGCCAACTTTAACAACAAAAATAACAGGAAACAAAAATTACTTTTCCTTAATATCTCTTAATATCAATGGTCTCAACTCCCCAATAAAAAGACATAGACTAACAAACTGGCTGCACAAACAAGACCCAACATTTTGCTGCTTACAGGAAACTCATCTCAGAGAAAAAGATAGACACTACCTCAGAATAAAAGACTGTAAAACAATTTTACAAGCAAATGGTATGAAGAAACAAGCTGGAGTAGCCATCCTAATATCTGATAAGATTGACTTCCAACCCAAAGTCATAAAAAAAAGACAAGGAGGGGCACTTCATACTCATCAAAGGTAAAATCCTCCAAGAGGAACTCTCAATTCTGAATATCTATGCTCCAAATACAAGGGCAGCCACATTCATTAAAGAAACTTTAGTAAAGCTCAAAGCATACATTGCACCTCACACAATAATAGTGGGAGACTTCAACACACCACTTTCACCAATGGACAGATCATGGAAACAGAAACTAAACAGGGACACAGTGAAACTAGCAGAAGTGATTAAACAAATGGTCTTAACAGATATCTACAGAAAATTTATCCTAAAACAAAAGGATATACCTTCTTCTCAGCACCTCATGGTACCTTCTCTAAAATTGACCACATAATTGGTCAAAAAACAAGCCTCAGCATATACAAAAGTATTGAAATTGTCCCATGCATCCTGTCAGATCACCATGGACTAAGGCTGATCTTCAATAACAAAATAAATAATAGAAAGCCAACATTCACGTGGAAACTGAACAACACTCTTCTCAATGATACCTTGGTCAAGGAAGGAATAAAGAAAGAAACTAAGGACCTTTTGGAGTTTAATGAAAATGAAGCCACAACATACCCAAACTTATGGGACACAATGAAAGCATTACTAAGAGGAAAACTCATAGCTCTGAGTGCCTCCAAAAAGAAACTAGAGAGAGCACACATTAGCAGCTTGACAACACACCTATAAGGTCTAGAAGAAAAGGAAGCAATTTCACCCAAGAGGAGTAGAAGGCAGGAAATAATCAAACTCAGGGGTGAAATCAACCAAGTGGAAACAAGAAGAACTATTCAAAGAATTAACCAAACGAGGAGTTGGCTCTTTGAAAAAAAAATCAACATGATAGATAAACCCTTAGCTAGACTCACTAGAGGGCACAGAGACAAAATCCTAATTAACAAAATCAGAAATGAAAAGGGAGACATAACAACAGATCCTGAAGAAATCCAAAACACCATCAGATCCTTCTACAAAAGGCTATACTCAACAAAACTGGAAAACCTGGATGAAATGGACAAATTTCTGGACAGATACCAGGTACCAAAGTTGAATCAGGTTCAAGTTGACCATCTAAACAGTCCCATATCCCCTAAATAAATAGAAGCAGTTATTAATAGTCTCCCAGCCAAAAAAAGCCCAGGACCAGATGGGTTTAGTGCAGAGTTCTATCAGACCTTCAAAGAAGACCTAATTCCAGTTCTTCACAAACTATTCCACAAAATAGAAACAGAAGGTACTCTACCCAACTCATTCTATGAAGCCACAATTACTCTGATACCTAAACCACAAAAAGACCCAACAAAGATAGAGAACTTCAGACCAATTTCCCTTATGAATATCAATGCAAAAATCCTCAATAAAGTTCTTGCTAACTGAATCCAAGAACACATCAAAACAATCATCCGTCCTGACCAAGTAGGTTTCATCCCAGGGATGCAGGGATGGTTTAATATATGGAAATCCATCAATGTAATCCAGTATATAAACAAACTCAAAGACAAAAACCACATGATCATCTCCTTAGATGCTGAGAAAGCATTTGACAAAATCCGACACCCATTCATGATAAAAGTCTTGGAAAGATCAGGAATTCAAGGCCCATTCCTAAACATGATAAAAGCAATCTACAGCAAACCAGTAGCCAACATCAAAGTAAATGGTGAGAAGTTGGAAGCAATCCGACTAAAATCAGGGACTAGACAAGGCTGTCCACTCTCGCCCTACCTATTCAACATTGTACTTGAAGTCCTAGCCAGAGCAATTCGACAACAAAAGGAGATCAAGGGGATACAAATTGGAAAGGAAGAAGTCAAAATATCACTTTTTGCAGATGAAATGATAGTATATATAAGTGACCCTAAAAATTCCACCAGAGAACTCCTAAGCCTGATAAACAGCTTCAATGAAGTAGCTGGATATAAAATTAACTCAAACAAGTTAATGGCCTTTCTGTACACAAAGGATAAACAGGCTGAGAAAGAAATTAGGGAAACAACACGCTTCTCAATAGTCACAAATAATATAAAATACCTTGGCATGACTCTAACTAAGGAAGTGAAAGATCTGTATGATAAGAACTTCAAATCTCTAAAGAAAGAAATTAAAGAAGATCTCAGAAGATGGAAAGATCTCCCAAGCTCATGGATTGGCAGGATCAACATTGTAAAAATGGCTATCTTGCCAAAATCAATCTACAGATTCAATGCAATCCCCATCAAAATTTCAACTCAATTCTTCAACGCATTAGAAAGGGCAATTGGCAGATTCATCTGGAATAACAAAAAACTGAGGATAGCAAAAACTCTTCTCAAGGATAAAAGAATCTCTGGTGGAATCACCATGCCGGACCTAAAACTGTACGACAGAGCAATTGTGATCAAAACTGCATGGTACTGGTATAGTGACAGACAAGTAGACCAATGGAACAGAATTGAAGACCCAGAGATGAACCCACACTCCTATGGTCACTTGATCTTTGACAAGGGAGCTAAAACCATCCAGTAGAAAAAAGACAGCATTTTCAACAAATGGTGCTGTCACAACTGGCGGTTATCATGTAGAAGAATGCGAATTGATCCATTTCTATCTCCTTGGACTAAGGTCAAATCTAAGTGGATTAAGGAACTCCACATAAAACCAGAGACACTGAAACTTATAAAGGAGAAAGTAGGGAAAAGCCTCGAAGGTATGGGTACAGGGGAAAAATTCCTGAATAGAACAGCAATTGCTTGTGCTGTAAGATCAAGAATCTATAAATGGGACCTCATAAAACTGCAAAGCTTCTGCAAAGCAAAAGACACCCTCAATAAGACAAAAAGGCAACCACCTGATTGGGAAAGGATCTTTACCTATCCCAAATCGGATAGGGGACTAATATCCAATATATATAAAGAACTCAAGAAGGTAGACTCCAGAAAATCAAATAACCCCATTAAAAAATGGGGCTCAGAGCTGAACAAAGAATTCTCACCTGAGGAATTCCGAATGGCAGAGAAGCACCTGAAAAAATGTTCAACATCCTTAATAATCAGGGAAATGCAAATCAAAACAACACTGAGATTCCACTTTACTCCAGTCAGAATGGCAAAGATCAAAAACTCAGGTGACAGCAGATGCTGGCGAGGATGTGGAGAAAGGGGAACACTCCTCCATTGTTGGTGGGATTGTAAGCTTCTACAACCACTCTGGAAATCAGTCTGGTGGTTCCTCAGAAAATTGGACATAGTACTACCGGAGGATCCAGCAATACCTCTCCTGGGCATATATCCAGAAGATGTCCCAACAGGTAAGAAGAACACATGCTCCACTATGTTCATAGCAGCCTTGTTTATTATAGTCAGAAGCTGGAAAGAACCCAGATGCCCCTCAACAGAGGAATGGATACAGAAAATGTGGTACATTTACACAATGGAATACTACTCAGCTATTAAAAAAATGAATTTATGAAATTCCTAGGCAAATGGATGGACCTGGAGGGTATCATCCTGAGTGAAGTGACCCAATCACAAAGGAACTCGCACAATATGTACTCACTGGTAAGTGGATATTAGCCCAGAAACTTAGGATACCCAAGATATAAGATACAACTTGCCAAACACATGAAATTCAAGAAGAACGAAGACCCAAGTGTGAACACTTACTTATCCTTTCTTAGAAATGGGAACTAAACACCCATGGAAGGAGTTACAGAGACAAAATTTGGAGCTGTGATGAAAGGCTGGACCATCTAGTGATTGCCATATGCAGGGATCCATCCCATAATCACCTTCCTAATGCTGACACCATTGCATACACTAGCAAGATTTTGCTGAAAGGACCCAGATATAGCTCTCTTTTTTGAGACTATGCAGGGGCCCAGCAAACACAGAAGTGGATGATCACAGTCAGCTATTGGATGGGTCACACGACCCCTAATGGAGGAGCTAGAGAAAATACCCAAGGAGCTAAAGTGAACTGCAACCCTTTAGGTGGAACAACAATATGAACTAACCAGTACCTAGGAGCTCTTGTCTTTAGCTGCATATGTATCAAAAGATGGCCTAGTCGGCCATCACTGCAAAGAGAGGCCCATTGGACTTGCAAACTTTATATGCCCCAGTACAGGGGAACGCCAGGACCAAGAAGGGGGAGTGGGTGGGCAGGGGATAGGGGGGGTGGGTATGGGGGACCTTTGGGATAGCATTGAAAATGTAAAGGAGGAAAATACCTAATAAAAATAAAGAAAACAAAAGAAAAATAAAACAACATGGAAATTATTGGGATTAAAATATAGTAAATACTAAGACCATGGAATTTGTGACATAATTATTATAAAAGGAATTTATAAAGCTTATGTGTCCTAATCATTCATAAACTTAAAACCCCCAAACACTAAAAAAAAAAAAAAAAAAAAAAAGAGTTTTGTGCACAATTACAGATCAAGCACATTACTGGAATTCCCTATAACCCTCAGGGGCAGGGAATTGTTGAAAAGGCCCATCAGACCTTAAAAAATACCATGGCTAAGCTCGGAGCCCAAGAGACTATCTACACCCTTAAGGGAAATTCAAAACAACTACTGTCTCATGCACTCTTTGTGCTTAACTTTTTGACTCTAGACATAAGTGGTCGCTCAGCAGCTGACCGACTTTGGCGTCCTAAGACCAGTCTAGAGTATGCTCAAACACTGTGGAAAGATCCCCTTACAGGGATTTGGAATAGGCCAGACCCCATCATCATCTGGGCAAAAGGCTCAGCCTGCATCTATAATTCCAAGGAAGGGGGAGCCAGATGGCTCCCTGAAAGACTAATTAAGCCATTTAATACAACCCAGGGGGTCGCCTGAGAAGATGTTTCATGTTTTCTCTCGTAGGATTGCCATGGATAGATCTCTCACAATATTGATGATGCTGGTCGTGATGGTGACAGCCAGGCAAGCCCAGACCTATCAGGTTTTTAATTTTACTTGGATCATCCAAAATCAGGCGGGGGATGCCATCTTTGCTCGCTCGACACTTGGCTCCGCCCCCACATGTGATCCCATAATTATGGATCTATGCCACCTAGACCTGGGAGCCGCCTCATATTGGGGGGTCCCCGACTTCTTCTGGCCACTAGAAAAGGCACCTGAATGGTCTGGAGCGGTGATTAATGGTGCAGGGTCTTGTGAAAATGCCACCCAGTGTGCAGCCCTCAGAAATCAACTCTTTTCCAAAAACAGTCGTTCTGAGGGATTTTACATATGCCCAGGTCGCTCACATCATGCTTGTAATCTTGGCCATAAGTGCGGCTATGATGATTCATTTTTTACGCCTCCTGGGGGTGTGAAACAACTGGCGATGCCTATTGGAGCCCCTCATCTTCGTAGGACCTTATCACCCTCAAAAATAATGGAACATACTCCACCAATGATGATCCTTGCAAAAGTGAAGGGCCCGCTAAGGGATGGTGTAATCCACTGATCCTAAAATTTACTGCTAAGGGGAGGAACTTAGAAGCTTGGGAAAGTTCTCACCCTCTCGCCTGGGGTCTAAGATTGTATCAAGATAACTATGATAATGGCCTGACCTTTAAGGTTCAGCTTCTTAAAACCATCCCTAACAATCATAAAGTATCTATAGGGCCTAATCCCCAGTTACACCACCCTATATCCCCAATCCCCGACTTCCAGGTACCCGCCCTCCTGTTCCTGCCCCAGAGCATACTACAACCCTATTTCAGCCCACTCTCCCTGTGGGGACCCCTCTTCAACTGATTTACTGTGGTCTATATTAAATGCTTCTGCTTTAGCCTTACTGAATAAGACACAAAGAGGTAATGCATCAGAATTTAAAGATTGTTGGATGTGCTTTTCTGCTTCCCCGCCCTTTTATGAGGGCATAGCCTTATTTGGAAATTTTACCCTGCTTTCAGATGCTAGGCAGCTTCCCTTCGTGTCAATTCAGCTTACCTTGACAAAACTCTCTGGGATAGGAAGTTGTGTGTTGGGCCCAGACTTGCTTCTGCCACAGCCCTTGCTAGAAATTTGCAATAACACGTGTAGAGTAAATAAAAATAGGCATTCTTATCTTCTTGCCCCAAATGATACCTTTTTGGCATGTTCCACAGGCCTTACAAGGTACATTATTATACAAGATTTTATAAATAATAGAGATTATTATGTCTTGGTTCAGCTTTTTCCAAATTTTAGTATTCATAAGACAGATGACTTATTAAAGTTTTGGGACCAAGGTGCCTCCTTGTTATCCTGTCACAAAAAGGAGCCTATCTCGGCAGTGAGCCTTGCAGTCCTTCTTGGCCTGGGTGCTGCTGGGACCGAGACTGGAATCACAGCCCTTGTGTCATCTCAACAGAATGCGCGCAATTACCATCTGCTCAATGAGGCTATTATCCAAGATATAGAAAATATAAAAAAGGGCCTAGATGATCTTACTGATTCCTTGGTCTTCCTTTCAGAAGTTGCCCTTCAAAATAGAAGTGGATTAGATTTGCTCTTTCTACAACAAGGAGGCTTATGCGCTTCACTTAAAGAAGAATGCTTCGTATATGTTGATAAAACTGGATTAGTTAAAGATAGCATTGCCAAAGTTACTGCCAGTTTAGAAAAAAGAAAAAGAGAGAGAGAACAACAAGAGTCATGGTATCAAAATTTGTTTTCAACCTCCCCCTGACTTTCGACCTTGTTGTCCTCCCTTTTGGGGCCCCTATTGGGACTCCTATTATTGATTTCCTTCGGTCCTTGGGAATTTCAGAAATTGACCCGATTTATTAAATCTCAAATTGATTCATCTTTTTCAAGCACTTTTGTTTCAGTTCATTACCCTCAGCTGGACGTTGGCGATAACAAGAAGGTTACTGAAGAAGAGTCAGACGTGGATACTACTTCATCACCCTCTTCTCGGGGAGAGAGACTCAATTTCCATAAAATGCTTAAGTAAAATCATTCCCCTCCCCCTAAATTTGGCCATCAGTCTCATGCCACAAATCATTTATAGTTTGCCATATTATGTACTTCTGACCAGGTAATATACATTCTCGCCACATTGGAAACTAAACAGTCATCCCAGGCTAGACACATCAAAAAATTGGAACTTGAAGCAGTCACCCGTGAGAGTTGTAAGACCTAGTACTGCACAGAGATTAGTCTGGAAGCTGTTAGACAGTCTCTGAGAGGCATGTCTGATTGCATGAAGGTTGAGTGCCCTAGGGTCCTTCCCCCATGAAAAAACGGCACGGGAGCAGGTCAGGGTTACTCTGGGTAAAAATCTGTGGGCCTGAGAGTCAATCCTGTACATGGCCCCTAACATTGCACACTGGGGATCAGACCTCTACCTCTACACACGGAGATTGCTTTGTTCCTAAATTCCTTGGCTGGCTCAGATTACACTCAACAGACTGGGACCATTAATTCAAGCCTCATAGATGACTTGTCCTTGTGTCCTTCTTGGTTTTAGAGAATCACCCAGTGAGCAAACAGACGTATAGGAGATCGTTAAAAACGTGGCTACAAATTTATTATACAATATGCCTTTATAAAAATATTAAAAAGGGGGAGATGTTGGGAGAGATTAAGACAAGTCTTGTTCTCTGAATTGGGCTCCACCCCTGAGAAGAAAAGGGGGTCAAAAGCGGGCCACCAACAAATCGATTTCTAGAAAAAAACATCTGAATGTTCCAGCCCTAAGTCATTGCAGATGTCCTGACCACACACTGATACCACCAAGTTCCAGCTTCCCCATGTAGCTGCCAAAAGAAAGAATTTCTATTGCCTCCCCCCACTGATAAGTACTTATCCTTTTGCTTGTATTGCCCCACCCCTCACTCTTTAAATATCTGTACTTCCCCTTTTGCTTATGCATTTAAGCCTTGGGCCTTTCACAATACATTGGGGTCTTGATGCAATCCAGAATGTTTCCGTGCCGTTATTTGCACAAGACCCTCGTCTCTCTCTACCCCCCAATTTGGTTCCTAGGAGAAGGTCCCCTCGAGACCCTCGAATAACTGGACCTGCTGGACGGGTCAGTATGTCTATGGCATTTTGTAGTAGGATACCTCTGCTCTGAAGTTGCCATATGCTCTCTCTCTGTTGTTGATTGTATTTTTATGCTGCCCTTTAGCCATCTAGTTATCCCTATATGTTCTTGGTGCAACAGGCCCCAGTGGGAAGACTCTCACTGGACAATGTAGCTCTGGGAGAACAACATGCTGCTCAGGGCAGCTGGATATGCACCAGAGTTCTTGGAAGGTAGGGAGATGGGGAGGGGCATCTAACCTGCATGAACCTGGTGCTGCAGACCTGGTGAAGATGACAATAGGAGGCTTCTCTTCCACTCTGTTTTAATGACCTACCAATTCTCATACTTTTAAAAGGAAGCATAAACTTTCAAGGTCCTGTGAACCATTTATCCATGTGTTCCCTCTGTAGTATATTTTGTGCATTTTACCTTTATAGAATTAGAAGGGTCTCATAAAACATGAAAGGAAGCCTATAAGATTGCCATAATGAAATGTGTGATTCTTCCTAATTATATTAAACAAGTTTCTAATGAAATGGGTTCAGCATCATTCTAATGGGAAGACAAAAATCAACCTAGTATCTTGGTGAGTTAATTTACACAAATTATACAGGCCACTTAATGCTACCTGATGGTTAGGAGATTGCCTCAAATATATGAGACCCAAAACGACCAATACATACTTGAAGACAAAAATATACTAAAATTGTTCTGAAATTATTATGAAGATAATATTCATCTTTATTAGTTCAAATTAGAATAATGATATACAGGACAATGTATTCACATTGTAAAAAAAGATATGTCACAGTTGATATGCTGATTAAACAAAAGTCTCTCTTCACTGGGTCTTGCTATGATGTTATATTATCTATGAGAGGAGGGATATCACCACACTGAAGGTATAAAGTTCAATTATTCCTAATTGCAATATCTAAAATAACTAGGTTTCATCTAGTAGAAATTAATGAAAAAAGACCATTTGATATGCATTAATTACTATATTTTCTTCATAGTATTAATGAAAATGCTGGAAAACAGCATACACATAAACACTAAGGAATTCTAATGGAGGAATAATCCACTAGTGATGAGTTACCATAATTAAAACAAAGAGAAAGGGAAAATATTGAAAGGATATGTTTGTTCATTACAAGGATATAGGAAAAATGGCCTTTTTCTTTTTTTCCAAATACAAATGAAGCAAATATCAATGAGCTATGAAATAGTAGAAACCCTTATCCACCACTGATATAATTGTATTTCTGTTCATGTTTTGGAAAAATGGAATATCATTACCAAGTAATACTGAACACATGTTAATCCTAGAACTCTTGACACTATGGATTTGGTCATAGACACATCCTTACAATATATCTCTCAGCTAATACTTTCATTAACTTTATACAAATGAAAGTTCTAACCCAGCAGGAAAGGTATGACCACTAGTGCACTAGTAGTACAGGTGTTCTGTGAACAATCAACTCCTCTGTTTTGGGATTGTAAACTCACTCCACAGGAGGAAAGTCATGCCACACCTGGTTTGCGGAACAGCTGAGCCTAAGCAGTATGGAGTAATTTATTATTGTTGTTTAGTTAAATTGTTATGGCATCAAAATTCCTTCTAAATATCTATATCTTTAGAGAAAAGCATTCTTGGTATTAATCATAAATACTTTTCTTTACATTGAAATGGAGTGAATTTCAAAGAACAGATCCTTGGTTGCTCAATGTATTGAGTATAATTCAATTGATTGCTCAGCCCTAAATAGGATGCTTTCACACCACTATTAAAATTAAAGATATGACATTAACAAGGAATAAAAAACATGCAGGGAGGGGAGTTGACAAAAGTAAGAGAGAGATAGAGAAGGTGAGGGATGTGAGAGTAAGAATAATCAAAATGTTTAATTCAAAAGTAGGCAACAAAGAACAGATATAATTAATAAAAATAGTTCAAGTTATAAACTCTTAGTTGCTTTTATAATAGTAACTGCATACATGGCATAACTAAATTACTGTAGCTATCCTAACTTCATTTAAAAATCATTACTCAGAAACTACCTCCAAATCATCACTGCTTAAAATGAGAAAATTAGTCTTTTTATATGGAGTGTCATTGAGTATACAAAACCCACATAAGATCAGATCCCATACACAGAAGTAGACGAGCAACACAAAACAATTTCAGTGGCATTTTTGGCGGTTTTCTGTCTCACTGTATATTGCTGTGTTTTGATTTTAAAACTTAGATGTCTTTTGCAAATACATTATGCTTTCTAGATGTGTGCTTTTATGGTCTATCAGAGTGTAAAAGTGTTAATCCCTGTGTCTGTGCTTCCTGGGCTTTTCCTTTGGTTCTTGCTCCTCTGTTTCTTTGTACCTTTCCAGTTCGTTTGCTTTTATTTTATTTTATTATTATTTTTAGATGGCTGGCTGTGTTCTAAAAAGAGAAAAAGAAATGGTGTGGATTTGGGATGGGAAGGAAGTGGAAGGAGTAAATGGAGAGGAACCATAATTAGAATATAATCTATAAAAAAAGATTTTCTTTTTTTTTATTTTTTATTAGGTGTTTAGCTCATTTACATTTCCAATGCTATACCAAAAGTCCCCCATACCCACTCCCCTACCCACCCACTCCCCCTTTTTGGCCCTGGCATTCCCCTATACTGGGTCATATAAAGTTTGCATGTACAATGGGCCTCTCTTGCCAGTGATGGCCGACTAGGCCATCTTTTGATACATATGAAGCTAGAATCAAGAACTCCAGGGTACTGGTTAGTTCATAATGTTGTTCCACCTAAAGGGTTGCAGATCCCTTTAGCTCCATGGGTACTTTCTCTAGCTCCTCCATTGGGAGCCCAGTGATCCATCCATTAGCTGACTGTGAGCATCCACTTCTGTGTTTGCTAGGCCCCAGCATAGTCTCACATGAGACAGCTATATCTGGGTCCTTTCAGCAAAATCTTGCTAGTGTATGCAATGGTGTCAGCGTTTGGATGCTGATTATGGGGTGGATCCCTGGAATGGATCTGACAGATATCTACAGAACATTTTATCCTAAAACAAAAGGATATCCCTTCTTCTCAGCACCTCATGGTACCTTCTCCAAAATTGACCACATAATAGGTCACAAAACAGGCCTCAACAGATTCAAAAATATGGAAATTGTCCCATGTATCCTATCAGATCACCATGCACTAAGGCTGATCTTCAATAACAAAATAAATAACAGAAAGCCAACATTCACGTGGAAACTGAACAACACTCTTCTCAATGATACTTTGGTCTAGGAAGGAATAAAGAAAGAAATTAAAGACTTTTTAGAGTTTAATGAAAATGAAGCCACAACGTACCCAAACCTTTGGGACACAAGGAAAGCATTTCTAAGAGGGAAACTCATAGCTCTGAGTGCCTCCAAGAAGAAACAGGAGAGAGCACATACTAGCAGCTTGACAACACATCTAAAAGCTCTAGAAAAAAGGAAGCAAATTCACCCAAGAGGAGTAGATGGCAGGAAATAATCAAACTCAGGGGTGAAATCAATCAAGTGGAAACAAGAAGAACTATTCAAAGAATTAACCAAACGAGGAGTTGGTTCTTTGAGAAAATCAACAAGATAGATAAACCCTTAGCTAGAGTCACTAGAGGGCACAGGGACAAAATCCTAATTAACAAAATCAGAAATGAAAAGGGAGACATAACAACAGATCCTGAAGAAATCCAAAACACCATCAGATCCTTCTACAAAAGGCTATACTCAACAAAACTGGAAAACCTGGACGAAATGGACAAATTTCTGGACAGATACCAGGTACCAAAGTTGAATCAGGATCAAGTTGACCTTCTAAACAGTCCCATATCCCCTAAAGAAATAGAAGCAGTTATTAATAGTCTCCCAGCCAAAAAAAGCCCAGGACCAGACAGGTTTAGTGCAGAGTTCTATCAGACCTTCAAAGAAGATCTAATTCCAGTTCTGCACAAACTTTTTCACTAGATAGAAGTATAAGGTACTCTACCCAACTCATTTTATGAAGCCACTATTACTCTGATACCCAAACCACAGAAAGATCCAACAAAGATAGAGAACTTCAGACCAATTTCTCTTATGAATATCGATGCAAAAATCCTTAATAAAATTCTCGCTAACCGAATCCAAGAACACATTAAAGCAATCGTCCATCCTGACCAAGTAGGTTTTATTCCAGGGATGCAGGGATGGTTTAATATATGAAAATCCATCAATGTAATCCCTTATATAAACAAACTCAAACACAAAAACCACATGATCATCTCGTTAGATGCAGAAAAAGTATTTGACAAGATCCAACACTCATTCATGATAAAAGTTCTGGAAAGATCAGGAATTCAAGGCCAATACCTAAACATGATAAAAGCAAACTACAGCAAACCAGTAGCCAACATCAAAGTAAATGGAGAGAAGCTGGAAGCAATCCCACTAAAATCAGGGACTAGACAATGCTGCCCACTTTCTCCCTACCTTTTCAACATAGTACTTGAAGTATTAGCCAGAGCAATTCGACAACAAAGGAGATCAAGGGGATACAAATTGGAAAAGAGGAAGTCAAAATATCACTTTTTGCAGATGATATGATAGTATATATAAGTGACCCTAAAAATTCCACCAGAGAACTCCTAAACCTGATAAACAGCTTCAGTGAAGTAGCTGGATATAAAATTAACTCAAACAAGTCAATGGCCTTTCTCTACACAAAGATTAAACAGGCTGAGAAAGAAATTAGGGAAACAACACCCTTCTCAATAGTCACAAATAATATAAAATATCTCGGCATGACTAACGAAGGAAGTGAAAGATATGTATGATAAAACTTCAAGTCCCTGAAGAAAGAAATTAAGGAAGATCTCAGAAGATGGAAAGATATCCCATGCTCATGGATTGGCAGGATCAACATTGTAAAAATGGCTATCTTGCCAAAAGCAATCTACAGATTCAATGCAATCCCCATCAAAATTCCAACTCAATTCTTCAACGAATTAGAAGGAGCAATTTGCAAATTCATCTGGAATAACAAAAAACCGAGGATAGCAAAAACTCTTCTCAAGGTTAAAAGAACCTCTGGTGGAATCACCATGCCTGACCTAAAGCTTTACTACAAAGCAATTGTGATAAAAACTGCATGGTACTGGTATAGAGACAGACAAGTAGACCAATGGAATAGAATTGAAGACCCAGAAATGAACCCACACACCTATGGTCACTTGATCTTCGACAAGGGAGCCAAAACCATCCAGTGGAAGAAAGACAGCATTTTCAACAATTGGTGCTGGCACAACTGGTTGTTATCATGTAGAAGAATGCGAATAGATCCATAATTATCTCCTAGTACTAAGGTCAAATCTAAGTGGATCAAGCAACTTCACATAAAACCAGAGACACTGAAACTTATAGAGGAGAAAGTGGGGAAAAGCCTTGAAGATATGGGCACAGGGGGAAAATTCCTGAACAGAAGAGCAATGGTTTGTGCTGTGAGATCGAGAATTGACAAATGGGACCTAATGAAACTCCAAAGTTTCTGCAAGGCTAAAGACACCGTCAATAAATTTCATAAATTCATTGTTTTTAATAGCTGAGTAGTATTCCATTGTGTAAATGTACCACATTTTCTGTATCCATTCCTCTGTTGAGGGGCATCTGGGTTCTTTCCTGCTTCTGACTATTATAAATAAGGCTGCTATGAACATAGTGGAGCATGTTTCCTTCTTACCGGTTGGAACATTTTCTGGATATATGCCCAGGAGAGGTATTGAGGGATCCTCAGGTAGTACTATGTCCAATTTTCTGAGGAACCACCAGACTGATTTCCAGAGTGGTTGTACAAGCTTGCAATCCCACCAACAATGGAGAAGTGTTCCTCTTTCTCCACATCCTTGCCAGCTTCTACTGTCACCTGAATTTTTGATCTTAGCCATTCCAACTAGTATGAGGTAGAATCTCAGTGTAGTTTTGATTTGCATTTCCCTGATTATTAAGGATGTTGAACATTTTTTTCAGGTGCTTCTCAGCCATTCTGAATTCCTCAGGTGAGAATTCTTTGTTTAGCTCTGAGCCCCATTTTTAATGGTTTTATTTGATTTTCTGGAGTCCACCTTCTTGAGTTCTTTTTATATATTGGATATTAGTCCCCTATTTGATTTAGGATAGGTAAAGATCCTTTCCCAATCTGTTGGTGGCCTTTTTGTCTTAATAACAGTGTCTTTTGCCTTGCAGAAGCTTTCCAATTTTATGAGGTCTCATTTGTCAATTCTCAATCTTACAGCACAAGCCAATGCTGTTCTATTCAGGACTTTTTCCCCTGTACCCATATCTTCGAGGATTTTCCCCACTTTCTCCTCTATAAGTTTCAGTGTCTCTGGTTTTATGTGGAGATCCTTAATCCACTTAGATTTTGACCTTAGTCTGAGGAGATAGAATGGATCAATCGCATTCTTCTACATGATAACCGCCAGTTGTGCCAGCACCGTTTGTTGAAAATGCTGTCTTTTTTCCACGGGACGATTTTTGCTCCCTTGTCAAATATCAAGTTATCATAGGTGTGTGGGTTCATTTCTGGGTCTTCAATTCTATTCTATTGGTCTCCTTGTCTGTCACTATACCAGTATCATATAGTTTTTATCACAATTGCTCTGTAGTACAGCTTTAGGTCAGCCATGGTGATTTCATTGGAGGTTTTTATATCCTTGAGCACAGTTTTTGCCATCCTAGGTTTTTTGTTGTTCCAGATGAATTTGCAGATTGCCCTTTCTAATTCATTGAAGAATTGAGGTGGAATTTTGATGGGGAGAAGACTATTTTTAAAGGCAACTCAAGAAGTAGTAAGGTGATGATAAAGGGGTTTCAGGAAACTTCAAGAAGTTTAAGTATGTGAAAAATAAATCCCTTTGTGATCTATATAGTAAATACTACATATAAGCCTCATCATACAAGGTGGTAACATAAAACTATTATTGTTTTTGTACAAAACTTCTCTGAAGTAGTCAATAAGTTCACCAATTTGAAATTGACAACATTCGTTTTCAAAGGCTAAATAGTTAATTCATATTCATATTGCTCCACAAATTGATAGTTGTTTCAACCCACATTCTCATACATATGATGTATTTTTATAAAGTTACTAATAGAAATGGGTTCTTTTCAACTAAATGTTTTCATAGGCTTTATCTTTGGACTGTTTGGTTTTTTTTTTTTGTGGTTTTAAGAGATTTTTGTTGGTGGTGTATATTTTTTGCTTTTTTGTGTTTAGTTTAGTTTTGTTTTTGTTTTCTTTTTCTATACTAAGGCTTGCCTGATATAACTTTGGAAAGCACAGACTGCAAACTAGTAGTAATCTTCCTGTCTTAGCTACACAAGTACTAGGATTATAAGCTTGAAGCATCTTGCTCAGGTGGGCAGCCAGCTTTTTTTTTTTTCTCAAGTGTATGTGTGCTTTTATGAGCATATGTGTGTAGGTGTGCCTGTCTGAATGGATGTGTGTGTTTGTGTGTGTATGTTTAAATGTGGGTGAGTGCATGTGTACAAAAATGGAAGTATAAGATGAGGTCAGGGAGTGATGTAGGGTTTTGTTGACTGTTCTCAAATATATTTATACAACCATGCACACCCAGTTGATCTTGCTGATGAGAGCTTGTCCAGTCACTGTTCTCTGAAGATCCCCTGCCTCTGTTTTTTCATAGTTTCAGTGATATCTGGCCACCATAGCCATCTGCATTTGCATGAGATCTGTGTATCAAAATTCTCACCCTCATATTTCTTGTGCTATAAGGTCTTACAGTATCAGGAAAGCTAAGTGTGATCTAAAATGATAAAAATGAAAACCATATTGTTGAATATACGTTGCCTTTTGTTCTGTGAACCAAAAGCAAGGCAAGAGATACTAGGCAACTTTGAGACTAGGTAACTAAGATGTGGTTTCCTAGCAACTAACATTGGCCAAAATCTTCCTTCATTTTTAAAATACTTCAAGCCCACAATTATTTTCTATCAGGTTTTCTTTCTTTTACACTAATTTACCGTGAAAAAGTTGGGTATAAAGTCAATGGTGTCTCTAGCGGCATATGTAGCAGAAGATGGCCTAGTCAGCCATCAAGGAAAGAGAGACCCTTTGGTCTTGCAAAATTTATATGCCCCAGAACATGGGAAGCCAGGACCAAGAAGTGGGAATATGTGGGTAGGGGAACAGGGCAGGGTAGTGGAGGGTACAGAGAACTTTCAGGATAGCATTTGAAATGTAAATAAAGAAAACATCTAATAAAAAAAATGGTTACTTAGAATACATATTAGAATGTTCAAATTTAAAATCCAAACATCATATTGTTATAGCTGAGAATGTATGAATTTCCTCTGTGAGAATTCTGTATGTAGTCCAAAGAGATTCTGATAAAATCAGTGACTGTTTGCTTATAAAAGAAAATGAATGATTGGTCCTTGAACTTTTCATGAAGTAGAAATACCACAGGAATATTCCTGCAAAAAGTAAGCTATGAAAGGTCCACATTGTGATTCTAGTAAACAAAGGGTCAGCAAAATAGACAATGGTCAATCGGAAAGTGGTAGAGTTAAAAGCAAAGATGTTGGTTTAAAATCCATCTGCCAATTATTAAATATGTCTTTAAGACATGTATGTAATCTCTCCCTACTCTTGGATTCTTTACTTCTCTTTTCTCTTTTAAAAACATGTGCTTGTTCTTTTAAAAGGTATTTTAATTATGTATGGGGGGACATACAAGTTCATAGAGGTGTCTTCAGAATCCAGAATCCTGTGCTAAACCCCTTGCAAATGGAGTTCCAGGCATCTGTGAGCAGCCACACACAGTCACTGAAAATTAAATTCAGGTCTTCCTGAAGAACAGGCAACAGCCATCTTTATGGCTTACTCCTCCAATAGAAACAGGTTTCATCAAGTCAATTACATACAAGCTGTTTTTCTGTTGGCCTCCCCTTCTCTCCCCACTGCAGTGCACCCTCTCTACCCCTCTTCCCTTTTGTAGCACATGAAGCCTGTTATGGTTTGCTCTGAACTGTCCTTGAAATATCTTTTTTCCTGTTTCTCATGCTTCCCCTTATAATTCGGATATATATATATATATATATATATATATATATATATATGCATGAGTATGTGTTTAGTATGTGTATATATATATACATATACATATATATATAATCTATTATATGTATATGTGATCTAGATATGCATATAAATATGCATACCAATAGGTATTTATGTATGATCTAAGTATGAGACTGAACATGTAGTATTTTCTCCCTAAAATATGGATTACTTCACTTAATATGATAATTTTCAAACCAATCAATTTTCTTGAAATTTTCATAGTTATATGATTTACAATTGAATAAAATTCAATTGTGTGGGAAGCTGCAAATGCCATTACAAGATGGCGCTGGCTACCACTGGCCACCGCCCATGGTTATAGGTAAACAACCAATGTGTGCAAGTGCATAAGAGTTTTTTTGCCTAGTCACTGCCTGGCCCGATGCATATTAATGAGGTACTGGTAGCATAACCAATCAGGTATGGACACTTCACTCCTAGGTCTATATAAGCAGCACCCTTTCTCATCTCAGGGTCTTTCGCCTATGAAGTCAATGCTCTCCCAATAAACGTGTGCAGAAGGATCCTATTGTGGCGTCGTTCTTGCTGGCGAGTGTGGCGTCCCACACTATTGTGTATATATGTATATGTATATATAAATACATATATATACAAACACATATATATATACATATGTATGTGTATACACACACACACACACACACACACACACACACACACACATATATATATATTCATTCTCCTGTATACAGCTGTCTAAGCGGGCTTTATTTTCTAGGTATTGTGAACAATGCAGCCCTAAACATGAATGTGCAAATATACAGAGTCTAAACTTTAAATTCTTACAAATATTATGGCTAGGTTACATTTTCTCTTCTTACCCATAAGATAAACCTCCATACTCCTTTTACCTCTAGAATTTTTACCCATAAAATGATGACTAGCTACTTTTTAAGCTTATCAACAGCTAAGTTTTATTCTTAACTTGACGTACTGTCACCTGTAGTCCCTGACCTCAGTTGAACTTTAGGTGTCAGTAAAGTTTTCCCTACTCTTTTGTCTTATTTATGTTTGTTTATTTTGTTTTGTTTTTCATTTTTTGTTGATGACTTTATTTTTGTTTATCTTGTAAGTTGCATTTATCATTATTATTGTTTTATGTGCATTATTGTCTTACCCACATGTATGCAAAAGCTCTAAATATGTACAGTGCTCATAGAGGCCTGAAGAAGATAGAACCATGGTTCTCAACCTTCCTAATGCTGTGATCCTTTAATATTCTTCCTTAGGTTGTAGTCACTTCCAATCATAAACTACGCACATGCTACTTCAGAACCATAACTTTGCTACTAGAATGAATTATAATATAAATTTCTAATATTCAGAATTATAATATAAATTTCCGATATGCAACCCCTGCAAAAAGGTCATGATCCACAGGTGAGAACCACTAACTTAGAATATTCCTGGAACCTGGAGCTGTAGATGGTTGTGAGTCACAATGCTGTGGTTTGAATTTGATATGTTTCTAATAGACTCATGAGTTTCCTAGCTTTGGAAAGATAATGGAAACTTCGGGAACCTTAGTAAAGGAGGTGTATTAGTGGGATAGGATTTAAGGTTTTTTAGCATGGATGAAATTGCTGGTAATCTCTTTTCTTTCTGTGTACAGATCCAATATGATTTGTCCCTTTTTTTCTTTTCCTGGTGCCATACCTTCTCTGTCTGTTGCTGGATTCTCTGGACCATGATGGACTCTATTCCTAAGGAACTGTTTATGAAAATAATCCCCCAAATTATAAATAGAATAAGAACTGAGCTATGTTGTCTCTTAAAAGATTTGTTTTAGCAGTGCTGAGTCTGATGACATGGATGACAGCATTTTGCTCTGAAAGGAATAACAATACTGAAATAAACAGCTTGGGTCAAAATGAATGTGACAGTTCCTAGTAAGAAAAATTAAAAAAAAAAAAAAAACTGAACTGAAAATTTTAGCAAATAGGACTGGAATATTAAAACCCTAATTAATGAAGAGAGAGTTTCTGAATTGAAGAGAAAGGAGGGTTTAAGAGTAGATTTTGAGGAGGAACGAACGAGAAGGAAAAATGATATAAATATATTACAGTCTCAAAAAATGAAACTTGATAAAAAGGAATAGTAAGTGATCAGGAAAGACAACAAAGAGTGAAGAAGATAAGAGTCAACACTGATCACTGGTTTTCATCCTGGGAAATTAGATTGGCAGCTGCTGACACTTGGCAGCACATGAAATGTAGAGCGATAGTCTGATTTGCTGTGTACAGCCATAGTAAAGTATCAAAATTAATTTGTATATTTGCTTTAAGATTCTCTCAGGGATTCCAATTAGGCTGTTATTATAGATAGTGAATTTAAGTGATTAGTATTGCAAAAAAAAAAAAAAAACGATTTGGAATATAATTGGCAAAATGTGCAGGTTCAGATAATCGTATCTTGGAAGAACAGTAGGTAGAGATTTGGAAGCTAAACATATATCCTGAGACATCAGGAACATTTTCAAGAAGAACAGAGGCATGGCATTCAAGAAAAAGATTTGGAGGTCTACCAGGGTTAAGAGGAGAACTAAATATGTTCCTTTATCCATTAAGCTGTTTTTTTAAAAAAAGATTGAAGGAGAACATAGCAATCAGATCCTAATATCATAATCTAAAAAAAATTCATTGTTAAAGGCAAAAACAAAGAAAAAGAATACTTTGGCTTTGGCCATATGGAAATAATTTTTATCTATTAATAATAAATGTAACTTGGTATGAAAATGAAGACACCTTCTGGTAAGGATTTGCTCTCAAGATAATAGAAAAAATCCTTAATGGCTTGGTATTTCAAAGAACTTCCCTGGGAGGAAAGAGAGGACAACCCTAAGAGTAGTTAGATGTTGGTTCCAACTCGACCAGCAAGGAAAACGCAACCACCAGTTCTTTTTAAAGCAGTTTACTCAGGCAGCTTCTCTCTTCAAATCCCCCGCCTCTCAGGGTACAAGTGTTTTTTTCCACTCCAGCCACAACCATGCCCCCACCAATCACCACAGGTCACATCACCTCACCAGGCAGGCTTGCTCAGCCAATCAGGGATTAAGGTGGGCCATCCACTAAATATGGGCTTGTTTACTGCCTGGAACAGATTTCTATCCAGCTGGCCAGGGAGTCCGGAATGGCTTCCTACAATTCTCTCTTTTATATTCTTTTGAAGCAAGCTCTGTGGGTGAAGATAGAAGTCTGATCCCCAGGGCAGCAAGCCAAATCTGAGGTGACTGTCTGCTTCCACTGTGGTAAACCTTGCACCACCATGGTGGCAGTTTGGACCTGGGAATTCCGCAACTGATACATACACACAACATGCATGCCAAACCAAGGGCCACAGTGAGGGCACCTATCCCAGTCCATTCTTTCCCGATGCCAAGCCAGGATCCACTCGGGTAGAATTCACAGTGACAATTGTCGAACGAAGCTTATTTATCTTGCCATCAAAATTTACAGTCCAATTTGACACCGACATTATCGCCCATCTGGGTTCCACATCCATCAGGGGCAGACACATGCTCTTTACCAGCAAGAACAGCTGCTTCATTTTGACAGCATTGCACTAGCCGCTCCGGGAATCCACACTGGCTCTGTGTGATTCTGTGGAAACATGCAAACAGACCCCCTTTCCCAGGCAAACACGGGATCTGGATCATTCCATGATCCTGTAAGCACATCCTTCCATTTAGCATACCCCAGTTTACTGGGGCTGGTATTAGCATGTTGTTCAGCAGCAGAGCGACCTTCCTTATCCAATTGCAAAAAAATTAAGGTAAAAAGAGGTAAGGAGAGTCTTATCTTTGGGGTATGGCCATGGCCTATTCCCCATTTTTGTTTTATTAATAATTCTTTTAAGGTTCTATGTGCTTGTTCAATGATTCCCTGGCCTTGAGGATTATAAGGCAGGCCGTGTTTAACTTGTACTTCCATCTCTTGACAAAAAGACACCAGGGTTTTGGCAGTATATGCAGGGCCATTATCTGTTTTAAGTTGTTGGGGTTTACCCCAAGCTGTCCAGGTCTCCAAACAATATTGTATAACATGGGAAGCCTTTTCCCCTTACATGGGATATGCATAAACTATTCCTGAACATGCATCAGCGGATACATGAACGTACTTCAATTTTCCAAATTCTGAAAAATGTGTCACATCCATCTGCCACACCTGTAGAGGGAGCAATCCTCTAGGAGGTGGGTGTTGAAACTCAAGGCAACATCCACAGGTAGTGACTATAGCCCGAGCTTGTGCTCTAGAGATTTCAAATTTTCTCTGCAGAGTTTTAGCATTAACATGAAATTTAGGATGAAATTATGAGGCTAACCCCATAGGGGATGCTAAAAATATGAACTCCATATGAGTACAATTATCTACAATATCATTTCCCCTACTTAAGGGTCCTGGAAGCCCACTATGGGCATGCACATGCCCAATACATAATGGTTGGCATCTTTCCCACAGCAACTTCTGTAATTTTAAGACCAAGGCTTGGATGATACTACGAGCTTTTATTTGGCCTGCAACATCTAGTGTTAAAACTAAATTAACTACATATTGTGAATCTGAAATTAGATTAAAAGGAAAGTCACAATCCTTAATGACCTCAATAACTATTTGTAATTCCTCCATCTGCAGAGTACAGGGATAATACTGCCTGACCACAGGATCTTTTCTCTCTACCATATATACTCCACATCCAGTTTTTTATCCATCAGTAAAGATGTTAACTGCATCCTTAATGGGTGTTTTCCTCACCACTTGAGAAAAAATGACTGGATGTTCCTTTTAAAAGGTCATTAACAGATGTTTGGGATAATGATTATCAAATGGGCCCTCATTAATACAGGCTAAAATAGCCCACTCATCAGTATTGGCTGTTAGGACCTTTTGCTGATACCCATCATAAGGGATTACAGTAGAGCTGGGTTTTATACCAAAAAATTGTATACAATGCTGAATTTCCAACAAGGCTAAAGAAGCCACTGTTGTAGTGTAATGATGTAATATCTTCCCAGCAGATATTTTGGAATGGATCCATAACAATGGGCCTTCTTGTGACAATAATCCTGTTGGTTGCATCTCAGTAGGTAATATTATCAAAATGATGGGTAACACTTCTCTACAATGCTGAAGCTGGGCTTTAATCAATTCTTCTTCCACTAGGGTAAGGGCCGTTCTAACCTCAGGTGTTAATTCCCTTTTGGAACTTAACTCTGAGTCTCCTTCTAAAATTTGAAACAGAATTTTCAATTTAACATTTGGGATCTTCAAATAGGGCCAAATCCAATTGATATCGGCTAACAATTTCTGAAAATCATTTAAAGTATGCAAGGAATCAACCCTCAACTGTATCTTTTGAGGCCAAACGGCCGTAGGGCGATCCTTGCTCCTAAACAGGACACTATTTTCAACAAATCCCTACCCCATAAGGTAATGGGCAGCTCAAGCACATATGGTTGATCCATCCCATCATGCCCTTCCTTATCTTTCCAAGGGAGCATCCTGGCACTTATGTCTGGGCTCTTTGCATAGCACAGGCCTTGTAATATATGTTCTGACTCCTGAATTGGCTATCCTCTTGGCCAGTCCTTAAACCAAAAGGCAGTAAGAAAATTTACCCAAAAGGCTAGAAAAAGAAAGTAATCCATAGACTGTCCCTATTACCCTTTTACTTTCACTACCCTCTTACTTTCACTTTCTTATCTCCAGAGCCAGAGAGCCTTATTGTGTCTTACCGAGAGAGCCTTATTATCTCTTTACCAAGAGCCTTATTGTCTCTTTACCTAGAGCATTATTGTCTCTTTAACGAGAGCCTAATTGTCTCTTTACTGAGAGCCTTATTGTCTCTTTACCTAGAGCCTAATCGTCTCTTTACCAAGAACCTAATCCCAAACCCGGAATAGTGAGTTACTTACTGTACTCATCCTGTTACAGTCCCTGACTGCAGAAAGTTCTGAACCTCTTTGGTGGGGGAGTCAGTTCCCGGATTTCTTCGGCACCACTTGTTGTATCCAACTCAACCAGCAAGGAAAACACAACCACCGGTTCTTCTTAAAGCAGTTTACTCAGGCATTTTCTCTCTTCAAATCCCCAGCCTCTCAGGGTACGAGCTTTTTTTTTCCACTCCAGCTACAACCATGCCCCCACCAATCACCACTGGTCATATCACCTCACCAGGCAGGCTTGCTCAGCCAATCAGAGATTAAGGGCCGGCCATCCACCAAATATGGGCTTCTTTACTGCCTGGAACAGATTTCTGTCCAGGGAGTCCGGAATGGCTTCCCACAGTTAGACCTTTTGCCTGCTTGGTGATGCATATTACAGTACGTGTATTCAGCAAGTGAAATGTTCCTATATGAGTTGGGTCATTGTTTTGGATGAACTAGGTGTAAGTTTTGTGTGGCAAGAGTAGTTGGGAACCATTTTAGTGAAAAATGTTTTCCTTAGGGGAAAGTTAAGAAGCATGAGAATATACATACATTTATGTATGTATACTTATGAGATAAAATGATAATTATTCATTTTAGGCTACATCAGTAAGGGAACCTTCAGAATTTTGTTTGTTGATAGCATGATCTGGTGACATTGTGAGGCACATTTGAAGTAAAAGGTAAATGTCTCCCTTGAAAATAAAAATCTGGCCAGAGCATCTGCAGAAAACATCTTGGTTTCCAGACTCCACTGAGCCTAGTCTGCACAGGTGAGAGTGTGGACTACAGAAGCTAACAACTTCTGGGACAAGCAGGAGCCACAGAGCTTCTGAGGCAGCCCCCTTTTCGGGCTCTAGACATCTGGGCACCTTCCCTGCCAGAATATATGTGTCTGCCTAGCCCAGAAGGGTTTTACCTGAGCATCTGGGGAGACATCTTGGTTCCCAGACTCCACCGAGACTAGTCTGCACAGGTGAGAGTGTGGACTACAGAAGGTAACAGCTTTTGGGACAGGTCCTGTTTCAGGCCTTCATCTTCTGCCAGGAGGCAAGTCTGAACGTCATATATCTGTTCGCCTTCCCTGAAAGAGGAGAGCCTGCCTGCAGAGAGTGCTCTGACCACTGAAACTCAGGAAAGCACTAGTCTCCCAGGTCTGCTGGTAGAGAATAAAAGAATCACAAGACGAACAAGCTCTAACCAGAGACCACTATAACAAGTGACTCCAGAGTTTACCAGATGGCGAGAGGCAGATGTAAGAGTCTTACTAACAGAAACTAAGACCACTCACCATCATCAGAATCGAACACTCCCACCTCAGTCAGTCCAGGGCACCCCAACACACCCGAAAACCTAGACCCGGATTTAAAGGCATATCTCATGATGATGGTAGAAGACATCAAGAAGGTCTTTAAAAACTCACTTAAAGAAATACAGAAGAACACTGCTAACGAGTTGCAAGTCCTTATAGAAAAACGGGAAAACACATCCAAAGAGGTGATGGAAACGAACAAAACCATACTAGACCTATAAAGGGAAGTAGACACAATAAAGAAAACCCAAAGTGAGGCAATGCTAGAAATTGAAATCCTAGGAAAGAAATCTGGAACCATTGATGTGAGCATCAGCAACAGAATACAAGAGATGGAAGAGAGAATCTCAGGTGCAGATGTTTCCATAGAGAACATCGGCACAACAATCAAAGAAAATACAAAATGTAAAAACATCCTAACTCAAAACATCCAGGAAATCCAGGTCACAATGAGAAGACCAAACCTACGGATAATAGGAGTATATGAGAATGAAGATTTTCAACTCAAAAGGCCAACAAATATCTTCAATAAAATTATAGAAGAAAACATCCCAAACCTAAAAAAAAAAAAAGATGCCCATGAACATACAAGAATCCTACAGAATGTCAAATAGATTGGACCAGAAAGGAAATTCCTCCCGACACATAACAATCAGAACAACAAATCCACTAAATGAAGATAGATATTAAAAGTAGTAAGGGAAAAAGTCAAGTAACATATAAAGGCAAGTCTATCAGAATTACACCAAATTTTTCACCAGAGAATATGAAAGCCAGAAGATCCTGGACAGATGTCATACAGACACTAAGAGAACACAAATGCCAACCCAAGCTACTATACCCAGCCATACTTTCAATTACCTTAGATGGAGAAACCAAAGTATTCCACAACAGAACCAAATTCACACATTATCTTTCCATGAATCCAGCCCTTCAAAGGATAATAACAGGAAAAAAAATACAAGGATGGAAATCACATCCTACGAAAAGCAAGAAAGTAAACCTTCAACAAACCTAAAAGAAGACAGCCACAAGAACAGAATGCCAACTTTAACCACAATAATAATAGGAAACAACAATTACTTTTCCTTAATATCTTAATATCAATGGACTCAACTCCCCAATTAAAAGACATAGACTAACAGACTGACCACACAAACAAGACCCAACAATTTCTTCTTACAGGAAACTCATCTCAGGGAAAAAGACAGACATTACCTCAAAATGAAAGGCTGGAAATCAATTTTGCAAGCAAATTGTCTGAAGAAACAAGCTGGAGTAGCCATTCTAATATCTAATGAAATCGACTTCCAAACCAAAGTCATCAAAAAGGACAAGGAGGGGCACTTCATACTCATCAAAGGTAAAATTTTCCAAGAAGAGCTCTCAATTCTGAATATCTATGCTCCAAATACAAGGGCAGCCACATCCATTAAAGTAACTTTAGTAAAGCTCAAAGCACACAACCCACCTCACACAATAATAGTGGGAGAGTTCAACATACCACTTTCATCAATGAACAGATCATGGAAACAGAAACTAAGCAGGTACACAGTGAAACTAACAGAAGCTAAGAAACAAATGGATCTAGCAGATATCTACAGAATATTTTATCCTAAAAGAAAAGGATATACCTTCTTCTCAGCACTTCATGGTACCTTCTCCAAAATTGACCATATAATTGGTCACAAAACAAGCCTTAACAGATACAAAAAGATTGAAATTGTCCCATGCATCTTATCAGATCACCATGGACTAAGGCTGATCTTAAACAACAAAATAAGTAATAGAAAGCCAACATTTAAGTGGAAGCTGAACAACACTCTTCTCAATGCTAGCTTGATCAAGGAAAGAATAAATAAAGAAATTAAGGACTTTTTTAGAGTTTAATGAAAATGAAGCCACAACATACATATGCTATGGGACATAGTGAAAGCATTTCTAAGAGGAAAACTCATAGCTCTGAGTGCCGCCAAAAAGAAACTAGAGAGAGCACACACTAGCAGCTTGACAACACACCTAAAACTCTAGAACAAAAGGAAGCAATTTCACCCAAGAGGAGTAGAAGGCAGGAAATAATCAAACTCAGGAGCAAAATTAACCATGTGGAAACTAGAAGAACCATTCAAAGAATCAACCAAATGAGGAGCTGGTTCTTTTGAGAAAATCAACAAAATAGATTAAACCCTTAGCCAGACTCACTAGAGGGCACAGGGACAGCATCATAATTAACAATATCAGAAATGAAAAGGGAGACATAACAACAGATCCTGAAGAGATCCAAAACACCATCAGATCCTTCTAGAAAAGGCTATACTCAGCAAAACTGGACAATCTAGATGAAATCGACAAGTTTCTAGACAGATAGCAGGTACCAAAGTTAAATCAAGATCACGTTAATGATCTAAACAGTCCTATATACCCTAAAGAATTAGAAGCAGTCATAAATAGTCTACCAACCAAAAAAAAAAAAAAAAAAAAAAAAAAAAACAAAACACAGGAACAGATGGGTTTAGTGCAAAGTTCTATCAGACCTTCAAAGAAGATCTAATCCCAGTTCTTCACAAACTATTCCACAAAATAGAAGTAGAAGGTACTCTCCCCAACTAATTTTATGAAGCCACAATTACTCTTATACCTAAACAACAAAAGGACCCAACAAAGATAGAGAACTTCAGACAAATTTCCCTTATGAATATCAATGCAAAAATACTCAATTAAGTTCCTGCTAACCAAATCAAAGAACACATCAAACAATCATCCCTCCTGTCCAAATAGGTTTCATAGGAGAGATGCAGTGATGGTTCAATATACAGAAATCCATCAATGTAATCCAGTATATAAACAAACTCAAAGACAAACACCACATGATCATCTCGTTAGAGGCAGAGAAAGCATTTGACAAACTCCAACACCCATTCATGATAAAAGTCTTGGAAAGATCAGGAATTCAAGGCCCATACCTAACCATGATAAAAAGCATTCTACAGCAAATCAGTAGCCAACATCAAAATAAATGGTGAAAACCTGGAAGCAATCCCACAAAAATCAGGGACTAGAAAAGAATGCCCACATTCTCCCTACCTGTTCAACATTGTACTTGAAGTCCTAGCCAGAGCAATTCGACAACAAAAGGAGTTCAAGGGGATACAAATTGGAAAGGAAGAATTCAAAATATCACTTTTTGCAGATGATATGATAGTATATATAAGTGACCCTAAAAATTTCACCAGAGAACTCCTAAACTTGATAAACAGCTTCAATGAAATAGCTGGATATAAAATTAACTCAAGCATGTCAATGGCCTTTCTGTACACAAAGGAGAAACAGGCTGAGAAAGAAATTAGGTAAACAAAACACTTCTCAGTAGTCACAAATAGTATAAAATACCTTGGCGTGACTCTAACTAAGTGAAAGATCTATATGATGAGAACTTCAAGTCTCTGAAGAAATAAATTAAAGATCTCAGAAGATGGAAAGATATCAAATGCTAATGTATTGGCAGAATCAATATAATAAAAGTGGCTATCTTGCCAAAAAGCAATCTACAGATTCAATGCAATACCCACCAAAATTCTAAATCAATCCCTCCATAAATTAAAAGGGCAATCTGCAAATTCATCTGAAACATCAAAAATCATGGGATAGCAAAACTCTGCTCAAGGATAAAAATATCCTCCGAGGGAATCACCATGCCTGACCTAAAGCTGTACTACAGAGCAATTGTGATAAAAAGTGCATGGTACTGGTATAGCAACAGACAAGTAGACCATTGGAATGGAATTGAAGATCCAGAAATGAACCCACACACCTATGGTCACTTGATCTTTGACAAGGGAGCCAAAGCCATCCAGTGGAAAAAATACAGCATTTTCAATAAATGGTACTGGCACAACTGGCGGTTATCATGTAGAAGAATGTGAATTGATCCTTTCCTATCTCCTAGGACTAAGGTCAAATCTAAGTGGATTAAGGATCTCCACATAAAACCAGAGACACTAAAACTTATAGAGGAGAAAGTAGGGAAAAGCCTCAGAAGATATGCGTACAGGGGAAAAAATCCTGAATAGAACAGCAATGGCTTGTGCTGTAAGATCCAGAATCTACAAATGGGACCTCATAAAATTGCAAAGCTTCTGCAAGGCAAAAGACACTGTTATTAAGACAAAAAGGCCACCAACAGATTGGGAAAGGATCTTTACCTATCCTAAATCACATAAGAAACTAATATCCAATATATATAAAGAACTCAAAAAGGTGGACTCCAGAAAATCAAGTAACCCCATTAAAAAATGGGGCTCAGAGCTAAATATAGAATTATCACCTGAGGAATACTGAATGGCTGAGAAGCACCTGAAAAAAAAAAATGTTCAACATCCTTAATCATCAGGGAAATGCAAATCAAAACAACACCTAGATTCTACCTCAAACCAGTCAGAATGGCTAAGATCAAAAATTCAGGTGACAGCAGATGCTGGCAAGGATGTGGAGAAAGAGGAACACTCCTCCACTGTTGGTGGGATTGCAAGCTTGTACAATCACTCTGGAAATCAGTCTGGCAGTTCCTCAGATAATTGGACATAGTACAACAGGAGGATCCCTCAATACCTCTCCTGGGCATATATCCAGAAAATGTTTCAACCGGTACGAAGGAAACATGCTCCACTATGTTCATAGCAGCCTTATTTATAATAGCCAGAAGCTGGAAAGAACCCAGATGCCCCTCAAAGGAGAAGTGGATACAGAAAATATGGTACATTTACACAATGGAGTACTACTCAGCTATTAAAAAGATTGAATTTTTGAAATTCCTAGGCAAATCAATGGACCTGGAGGCATCATACTGAATGAGGTAACCCAATCACAAAAGAACTCCCACAATATGTACTCACTGATAAATGGATATTGGCTCAGGAACTTAGAATATCCAAGATATAAGATACAATGTGCAAAAGAAATAAATCTCAAGAAGAATGAAGACCAAAGTGTGTACACTTTTCCCCTTCTTAGAACTGGGAACAAAACACCCATGGAAGGAGTTACAGAGACAAAGTTTGGAGCTGAAATGAAAGGATGGACCATCTAGAAACTGCCATATCCGGGGATCTATCCCATAATCAGCTTGCATATGCTGACACCATTGCATACACTTGCAAGATTTTGCTGAAAGGACCCAGATATAACTGTCTCTTGTGAGATTATGCCGGGGCCAAACAAACACAGAAGTTTATGCTCACAGTCAGCTATTGGATGGATCACAGGGCCCACAATGGAGGAGTTAGAGAAAGTACCCAAGGATCTAAAGGGATCTGCAACCCTATAAGTGTAACAACAATATGAACTAACCAGTACCTCCCGGAGCTCGTGTCTCTAGCTGCATATGTATCAGAAGATGGCCTAGTAGGCCATCGGTGGAAAGAAAGTCCCATTGGTCGTGCAAACTTTATATGCGTCAGTACAGGGGAAAGCCAGGGCCAAGAAGTGGGAGTGGGTGGTTGGGGGAGTTGTTGGGGTAGCGTGTGGGGGGCTTTTGGGATAGCATTGGAAATGTAAATGAAATAAATCCCTAATAAAATTTAAAAAATAAAATAAATTTAAAAAGGAAAAAGAATCTAATTTATAACCTAAGGCAAGTGGAAGGTTTATGTTCTTTGCTTCTTTCGTTCTTTCTTTCTTTTCTGAAATAGGATGCATTAGGGGAAATGACATACTTGAGCAGGTATCTGGAAAGGATGAGATTCTCTCTCCTTAAACACTTATGTATTACTGTTTACACCCTCCAAGTAAACAAAAGAAAAGAAAACAAAACTAAACAAAAAACAAAACGAAAACTCCATTATTTGTAGTAGCCATTTACAAATGTTCACAGTAGATCCCACCTGATTACACACCTAAAAAAAATATTTTATTTAGACTTTATTTGGAACAGTATATGGAGTAGTTCAGAGCACATTATCTTATACTATTATTAATAAATGTAATAATTTAATAAATTACTTTAATAAATCTTTATTATTTGTGATATACATATGTTCCTTGCATATTATGCCTGCAAGAAAGTTTTACATTTTACAAGTTAAATAATTGTTAGATACTCTGGTATTTATATAATATTTCAGGAATAAAGCAAAAAATAGTTTGAATCTTGCTAAATATTCTTTGTTTATATATGTTATCTTCTGTAACACACACATATTTCCCTTTTCTTTTGCTATTACTTATTTCTTTATATTCTCAGACTAGATGTTCCATTCATAGCCATGTCAATCAAACAGTTCTTTTCTACCCACACATACTTTTCCATGTGTGATGAGGCAATTGACATTAACGAGACCTCAGAAGACTCTAAAAAGACCTGTGATTAGAGCTCATTTTTCCAACCAATATCCAGACCCTCTGTGGTGGTTAAACACTGAGTCTATGTTGTCCTGTGCTGAGTCAGAATTTAGAAGTGGGATACTTCTGTCTTAGTTAGGGTTTTACTGCTGTGAACAGACACCATGACCAAGGCAAGTCTTATAGAAAAAAAAAAAAAAAAAAAAACATTTAATTGGGGCTGACTTACAGGTTCATAGGTTCAGTCCATTATCATCAAGGTGGGAGCATGGCAGTATCCAGGCAGGCATGGCGAAGGATGAGCTGAGAGTTCTATGTCTTCATCCAAAGGCTGCTAGTGGAAGACTGACTTCCAGGCAACTAGGGTGAGGATCTTATACCCACAGCCACAGTGATACACCCATTTCAACCAGGTCACACCTATTCCAACAAGGCCACAGATGGTGCCACTCCCTGGTCCAAGGATATACAAACCATCACAAATATCCAGATTAAATTCCTCTATTTTTTTGAGAAAACGGTAATGGTATTCTAAAATATGAGGTTTAACTAATGTAAAACATGTGTAAGAGAAATGCCTGGCTGCTACATTTAGAGATACACAATGAGTGACAGTTCATGCAGTGTTATGGCAACATTTCATTGATTTATTACATCTTGGAAAATCTCCAAATGAATGTGACTATAGAGAAATTTATACATTTTTTATATCATTAAGTATCTTGAAAAAGTAAAAGTGGGTTGGGATTTTTGAAGGAAAAGAATGCAAATGTTTCTCGGGAAGTTATACCAACCTCCAACTAAATTGGAATACATCTGATATAGCAAAATATTTTCAGTAAAATAATTATTTTCCTTTCATATAGTTAATTAGTTTATAAAACAAAACAAAACAAACAAACAAACAAACAAAAACCACTGACATCAGCATCTTCTTTCAAATTTTCTGGAATTTCTGAAATTTCTGAAATCCAGAGTCAAACTCTATTTCTCCATGTGAGCTAAAAGAGCTTTATACCAAATATAATCCTGTAACACCTTTTGTACTATTGAGGAGTATCTGCTTCTCATGTGTTGCCAGTCAGAATAGGGCCTCTAAAAACTATAGTACATACAGATTAGATCTTAGACTACTGGGAAGCTACAGCTGTCATTGAAGACTAGATGTCAGAACTCGTAGCTGGCTGAAGGCTCCTGCTCTAGGAACTCAAGGAACTGAATAACACAGATTTGTGAACATTCCAGAATTACAAGTTCACAGATGAATCTAGTTAGCTGATACATTTGATTTCCTGTCTTTGTGGAAATCAAATCTATATCTACCTAGCATATTATGGGAAATATTTTAAAAGGACCGAAAAGTTCCCTCACTCCACCAGCAACTCTCTGCCCTGGTGCAGCCTCACTGGCTCTGTCTCTAACTAGCCACAGCACCGTCCTTCTCAGCCATAAATCCAGGTAGTCTGCAGTCTCACATTTCAGTAACCAAGTAAATCAAATCTCTAGAAGCTGATGATTAACAAGTCAGACTTATATATGAATAAAATCTCAGTTCACAAGATGTCAATACAGTGATTTCAGAACTAACTGAGAATGATAAAACCTGCCCACCTAGATTAGATAAGGTTTCCCAATGATTCTATCCTTTATGATATCTTAACTACCTGTGGTTATTTAAAGCCACTTGGGGTCAGAGTCTTCTTCCTGTCTTTCTGCATCCATCTTAGCTTCTCCCTTGCTCCAGAGATGTTCTCTGTTTCTGCAACTCTTTGCAACACTTCCCTTTCTCTGCCTAATCACAGGCCACCTGCTGCACCAATATATTAATGTAATTGAACAGGGAAAAATCCTGCCTCACAACCGTCCCCGCTGGACAGCTTTCAGAGTGCTAGAAATAGGTAAGCATCCAACCTACCAGACAGGAAACGTGATCATCAGGGTTATCCATCTGTGAGCCCTGTGAACTACAGTAACAACAGATCTGGTAAGACTTGCCCACTGACACAATAGTGGAACAAATATCAAAGGTAAAAATACAACCACTCACTTTGTCATTGGCTTTAAGTCCTCCTCCACAAATTACAACCATGTCTTCCACTGTTATAGTGACCAAGGTCTTATGGCTAGACAAGTCATAGACCATAACTATTACTCTATTATATAGACACAGTAGTAAATCTACTTCTAATGGCTTATAACAATTAATAAGTACATTGGTCAATCCTCATCAGAGAAGCATCCTTGCATCTTTGGTCCTAGTTAACAAAGAGAATCCAAACTGCTCAAATTGCTAAAAACATAAGACTGTAGAAAGCTCTTCCCTAAAGTGAACAGTATATGACATTCCTTCCTCTCAAGATTCGGGGATTATTGAAGAAGTGGAAATAAAATAATTATAAGAGCCTCAAGTAGCTAGTAGCTATAAGGAAATAGGGATTTCCAGACACAGAAGAGTGGTTGCACATATAAAACCATACTGGTTGTTGCTGAATGTATAACTGTAGAGGAAAAAAAAAAAAAAAAAAAACCAAAACCCCAAAATAGAGAGTGAAGGTATAACATCACTTATAGCTACGGAGCTATTGGCAAATGGTAGATGCTAGAATGGAGAGAACTGACTTTATTTAAGGGTGAAGGCCTTGATATATCAATCCAGTGGAAGGACACATCTAAAGAATATGAATAGCATCAATTTTTTGACAGGTGTTCAAAAAAAAAAGGAGCACACAAATTTCAGTGGGAAAGGAAGGGAAAGCAGCTATGAGAGGGTTTAGTAGAGGGGCAAATATTATTAAAACACATTGTATGCAATTCTCAAGGAATTAATAAAATAAAGAAAAAAGTAAATTTATGACAGAGACATCACATTACAGTTGTTCGGCTTGTGAACAACTGATATTTTTGTTCACCCCGATACTTTTTTTAAATCAGTGTGATTCCGTGTTTTTAAATTTTTTCTGTGTTTATTCCAGGATTTTATTTTCCTTGAATTTAATAAAGATATAATAAATATATATATATAACACTGCCATTTATATAGTCAGCAGTGCTTCTATTTTTGTTTTTTCAGGTAGTTTTTGTCTTGTTTGACATTTTCAAGACTAGATATCATGTACTCCAATTTGACCTTGAACTGCATCGGCAGGCAAGAATGGTCTTAAACTTCTAAATCTCCTGCTTCCATCATGTCTGGGTATTTGCTCATTTTTATATCTTTTTCATTCTATACTTAATTTTTTTCACTGACTTTAATTATTTTTACTATTCCTATTTTTAACCATGGCATTACTATTAATTTCTCAGAGTCTTGTGAAGTTTGCTAACATTTCAATTGCAAACCTAAGAAATCCTTAAACAGGATTTCAAATTGTGTTTCATTTGACCTTTCAAGGTATCTTCTAAATGTCAGCAGAGATCTTCCCATTTGAGCAACAGAATATAAATGCAAAGGTTTGCTTGTTTTGATCTTGGGTTGTAAAACAGTCAGAGGGTAGATAGGGGGATAATATATGGAGTATAAAAAAGTAAATAATAATAAAAACAAAAATCCAAAAATTAGTAGGATCTTGTAAAGACCAAAACAAAAAATAGTATTGTAAAAATATAATTAAGTGTATAAGAGTAAATCTAATCATTTAAAGTATTACCAAACATTTAAATCTTGATTTTATCTTGGAATTGTTGTAAAAGGTATTATTACCTAAACTTTAATTGCTATGAACTCATTTTGTGAATAAAATAATCAAATATTAGAGAAAATAATTTGACAGAATGAACAATATAAAGTGCAAAAATTCAAAGAAATTCAGAGCAAAAAATTAAAAGACTCTACTGTTTGAAAAAAGAAAAAGTGCTTATTTTTGAATCTCAAGTCTCAGAACATAACAAAACCAAATAACACGTAAAATCAAAACAAAACAGAAAATACCCATACCTACTAAAAAGACCAAAGTTCCTTTTAATATGAAATTTCTAAATTTAAGACTATGATAGAAAACTCATGTTGGAAGTGACCCTATTTGCAACCGTTTTTGAATGTTAACTGTCTTGTCAGACATAACTGCTTATTTTAAAAATCTTGGCCTTAGTGGAAAAGTATTAGGTTAGTTGAGATTTCTGTGGGAAAAGTCGAGGCCTCTGTAGGAAACTACTACCCCCAGTTAAGAACGAATAGCTATAGATCTTGTGGACAGGTTGGTACCTAGCAAACCACTCTGTTCTGTTCCTCCTGCTGAACTTTTTACCTAGCCAATATCCTGCTTTTGAGAACAGGTGTGTTCCCCCGGAAACAAAGTGATTCTGCATCAGCCCCCTCCCCATATCCTGTTTTTATTGGGTATAAAACCTGCTTGGGAAAAATAAAATCTGTCAGCTTGATCAGATCATTTTGTCTTGCTGTCTGTTCTTTTGTATTTCTTGTCCCCCATTCTCTCCACAGGTGGTTCCTCAGACCCCGTTTGACTGTCCCAAGGGTCAGGACAAACTGAAGCTTCCATGTATGTTTGATGTGATGGTGAATGACAACTCGAAATAAACAAACTCTTAGCATGTTACTCCACAATTTTAGTCCTTTCTAGTAAAACAAATGAGTTGAATACAGAATACACGAAAATTTGTATCCAGATGCTTTACTGTAGGTGAATGGCTAAATCCATTATGAGATAGATAATTAAATACTGTGTAACTCTAAAACAAATGAGTTAGCAAACTATGGGGGGAAAACTTAAATTGTATTAGTCGATAAAAAAGAAACCCACAAAAGCTGCAAACTCTAAGACTTCAAATATATGACATTAAAGAAAAAGGGGAAACCCACATAGATAGTAAAAGATTAGTGGTTTTAAAATTTGAGGTGAGGGAATGAATAGGATAGAATGGAGGATTTTAAAGCATTTTTAGGATTCTATATCTGTGAGGAGCCGCCCTTGCAATCGCCATTACAAGATGGTGCTGATATCCGGTTTTCTAACTGGTAAACAAATAGTGTGCATATGTGCTGGGGTATTTTCCATTCTTTGTGCCCTGCCTGTCCCGTGGCATCATCTGGGCTGATAGTGAGCAATTAGTCAGGGTGAAATACGTCTCCAACCCCTCTTGTGGCCTATTTAAGGACCGAGTTTCCTGTGTTCTTGGCCTCCTCCCGCAGAAGCTGATGATCTTTCTCTCGAGATGCATTAAAGCTATGCTGCAGAAGAACCCCTGTGTGGCCTGTGTGTGTGTACTTGCTGGCAAGACTCCTTATCACATAGGAACATCTGGTGCTGAAGATCCCAGGAATTCTACAACTTCGCCAGCATGGAGGAGATCACCCGGAAATGGGGCGGGTCCAGAACTGCAGTGGAAACATAAGTTCAGAGAGACATGCTTAACCGTGAGCCTGTTGTTCCCTTTAACTTTGATCACAATCTAGAAGCACTGTAGGACAGGTTGGTAGAAGCTTTGGCTTTTGTAACCCTGGTGTTTGTTTTCTTTCTCCTGGTATTTTATTGTGGTTATCGTGGTTAGTGTGAACTTGAGGTGCGGTCAGTCCTATGTAAATAAACGGCAACACTAACAAGATCAGTCAGTCTCTTGTAGATAAGAGAGTGGAGCATGGTAGCTTACTTTCACTTCTGCTCCGGGATCAGGATTCTGTTTTGGGAGCAGGCTTCTGTTTTGAGAACAGACGTTTGCTTCAGGGACGGACTTTTGCTTTTGAAGCAGAGCACAGCAGTTACTTTCACTTCTGCTTCAGTGTACCTTAAGTCGGATGTAGATAAACTGCAGGTGCAGTGAGGTCCTCACAGTCAATTGTAAACACACTGCAAATTTTCCTTAAGCAGAGAGACTTCAAGATAGCCACAAGCACTCTACAAAATTTTGTCAAGGAGATTGACCGTGTTGCTCGACTGTATGCTTGTTCAGGTTCCCTGATCACAGCCTCGTGGAATAAGTTAGGAAGAGACTTAGATAGAAAATTTGAGGAAGGAGACTTATGCCTAGGCACTAAGGCAATTTGGAAATTAATAAAGAATTGCTTGGAAGATGAGACCTGCCAACCTGCAGTGGTTGAGGGACAAGAAACGTTAGAAGAGGTTCGGGACATATGTCAGAAACTGAATGGGGAGAGAGATTAGGAGCTCGTGGAAAAAAAAAAAAAGAAAGAAAGAAAAAGGACCTCCCCTGGAAGTTAGAAAAGAGGAGAGTTTAGAAAAGGAGAAAAGAGAAAAACAAAAGATGATACAAAATATAAAGATACAAAAGATAATATAAATTGTAAAGATACAAAGGATAATATAAATTAAGTCAATTTACCCTGCTCTCGAGGACTTTGACTAAAGAGGCAGCTTTCATTAAAGGCTTAAAGATAGCTCTCAGGGTCACTGTACCTCCTCTCCATTCTCTGGCAGAATACCCAGAAGGAGATAAGAAAGTTAGAGTCTGAACATGAGAGAGAGAGGATGAGTTTTAGAAAAGTAGTTGTTCCCTGTTTGGGATCTTTAAAGAGAGAGAGAGAGAGAGAGAGAGAGAGAGAGAGAGAGAGAGAGAGAGAGAGAGAATTAAAATAAGCTATTTCAGAGCGCTCCTAGGGAACAGAAGAATAATGGGAGATGTCCTGTTTTTCTCTCTGACTCCCATGGAGATTTTCTTAGCTCCGGTTAAAATATCTGTGTCCTTTGAGACACCAAGTTCTATTCCCTGTCTGTCTATTGTTTATTTTTTATGCACCAAAACAAATTGTCCATATATCTATCAATTCATGTTTGTTTTTGTTTTGTTGTTTGAATGGTTATTGTTCTGTGTTTCATGTTGAAAAATATAAATGGTTAAAATTAAATTTGTTTAAAAAGCAGTTTTAATTTACACAGTACAAGCTGATAAGTTAGCTGCACTGTGGCTGGGAGCCAACTACAGCTGAATAAGCCTTGCAGAGAGCAGATTACAAACAGCTCATAAAGGGGTAGGCAGCCTTTTTCTTGCAACAGAAAGTTAGCTTAAAATTGAGAACTCAAGGTTGGAGTCTTTCTAAACAACATGAACAAACACAAGAAAACAGGTCTTTAAAGATACTTCAACATAGAGATAATCTTTGAGCCAAGACTCTGGCAGAGTGTTCAGATTGAGAAAAGTTTACATTTGGGTTGAGGCAGAGCTCAGAGGGGAGCAGCTTCAGCTCGGCTTGTGTGGCACTTCTTAGAGCCTTATTACAGATGTAGAAGTTAGAGTCTGAACATGAGAGAGAGAGAGGATGAGTTTTAGAAAAGCAGTTGTCCCCTGTTTGGGATCTTTAAAAAAAAAAAAAAAACTTTGCAGTTGGGTTAAGGCTGAGCTCTTAGGGGAGCAGCCTCAGCTCGGCTTGTGTGGCACTTCTTAGAGCCTTATTACAGACCTAGCCAGATGTTGCTCTAAATAAAATTTAAATTCAAAAGTTTATAAAAGGTCAGTCAGGCTATAAAACTTATAAAGGCATTTCAAAATAACTTGCCTACTTCATATAAAATTATTATAGATTTAAAAGTTTATTTTTTTCCATTTGTAAAGAGTTTACTTCTAGTGAACTGGTGACCATTATAGGTTTTTGCCCCATGGTATGGCTAGCATAGCTTAACAATATGTAAGAAATTTTTATTATCAGCTTCAATACAAGAAGCAAAAGGTTTAAATCTTTCAGTATATATTGTTTCCTAAGTGAAAAATATTTTATTAGCTAATGTCTCTAAAGGGAAGTTTAAAGTTCTGGAGACAAGTTGCTGCTTCATAAGATTCAGAGGCAACATCTTTTTTAATAATTAGGGTTTTAGTTATACTGGAAAATTGGTAAAAATTTACTTCAAAATTTTATTTCCAAAAGCTTATAAGATATGTTAATTGGCTAAGACCTCACCTTAAACTCCAAAGAGGAGAACCTAAGCCTATGTTAGGTGCTATCAAGTGAGATTCAAATTAACTGGTGAGAAGCAAAAAGGCATTAACAGAAAGTAGAAGAAACTTCTGTAACCTATTGGTATAAATTGTAATTCGTGGTAATCAAATATTAGTTACATATTCAAGTCATTTTTATTAAATATGTCAACAGCTATTTTTTGGCAAAAATAAACATTAATGTAAAATCATCCTTCTTCACCTCAAAGTTTTAACATCCTCTTATAAGGCTGCTGTGGTGCTAATTAAGAATTAAGAATTCCTTGTTTCAAACAGCAATTGGTTATTGCAGAATATTGATATTTGATCTATTGCATACCATCATTTTAAATAAAATTGATACTCATCCTAAGATAAGTTAAAAATTGCTTATGCATGCTTTTGTATCTTCATGCATGCTTACATCCCATTTACTGTATTTAAAAACAACACTTCTATGGGAGAAAAGTATATGTAAATTAAATCACATGCTTATCCTGTTTCAGCACAGATAATTAAATTGTGTGCTGAAGATGGTGTTTAAAAATGTTGAATAACTAAACTTTATGTTGTATATTAATAGTTAATGTTATATCTCAGAGCTTGAAATTGCTTATACAACTTATAAGAAAAATACTGTTTCTTTAAGAAAATTGTTTTGGGGCAGTTAAGAAGTTGTCCTAAGTTGCCTGGTAAAGACCCGCAGGATTTGCTTTTGTGTTATAGAGATTTACATAAAGCTTTAACTAATAAAGATTACAGATAGCTCCTGAAAAGATACAAACTCAGGATTCTTATATTTATTTGGGTTTTAAAAGATAGTTATTTACAGAGACAACTTAAATATTTTCTCTAATTTCTGATTAATAAATAAATAATTTATACACAAGTGACTATAATGACTTTTCAAGCATTCTAGTTACAATCTCTCTTCAAGAGAAACAATTAAAAGTGTAATTAGTCACTGTTCATGTTATATTAAAACTGACTAACAGTTCAGTATCTAAAATTTTGATGAAAATACAAGATTGTATTTTGATTCGTGAGCACCCCTTTTATATTCAACACATTAGAGTACATACATCATTACCTGGCTCCTATTCAAGGGAAAAATTCCTAAGCTGAAGTTAGCCACTTACAAGAAAGACTAAAGAGATAAGTCCTAGCTGTTTATTTTGTAAATCTAAATAGTATATATGACTGGGCTGAATAACCACCCTAGAAACAAATGTTCTGTTCTTGTTAGTCAAAAACATTCATGACAGTTTTGCCATCAGATAAATGTGACTCATCTGACTGGCCTTCCTTATAATTCTCAAGGACAAGGCATTGTAGAATGTGCCCATCGCACTCTCAAGTCCTATTTAATTAAACAAAAAGGGGGTAAAGGCTAAGACGCCAAAGATGGCTCTATCCCTTATAATATTTACTTTTAATTTCTTAAAATTGGATAATGCTGGGATATCACCAGCTTAAAGGCACAGACAATGAGCTCAATCACTCAATGAAATGGTCAAGTGGAAGAATGTCCTTGATAATAAATTATATGGCCCGGATCCTATTTTAATAAGATCCAGGGGAGCTATATGTGTTTTTCCACAGGAGGAAGATAATCCCCTTTGGATTCCGGAGTGCCTTACTCAAATGATCCAGCTCTTGGACAATGAGTCACAAGAAAAAGACCCCATGACATCGATGGATCATACTTCTCATGCTGGAGATTCTGGTTCCTAGTATATCTGGAGAGTTAAGATGGGGAATTATGTCAACTTTCCCTCTTCCTATGCCAGTTATGCATAATGCACAAATATTTCCATGCTTTTTCACTACAGATAAAGAACTGGGACTTGCTTATTTACCCTTAGATGAACAGATTCAGGCTTTACTAGAAAATAGAACCTTCTTTCTACAGAGAAGCCTGTGCTTTATGTTAATTTCTTCGTTACAAGATAAGAGCCAATGTATATCCTTGCATTATCAATCAGCAGCCAGGTTATGAAAGAACTCTTGGGGCATGATGACTGATATAAAGGCTGATACCATAGTTATTAGAGGATAGTGGCTTTGCTGAAAACCTGGCAATAAGCCTCCTTCACAACAAAGAATGGCACCCGTTTTGAAAGGAAGGGTCCATGGAAGATGTAATGCTCCCTTGGACAGGCTGCCAAGCTAAAAATATATACTTGGGCAGTAGAGAAATATTTTTCCTTTTCCCCATATATTAATAGAGAGTATAATGATACTTTTGCTGGATATGATTTTAGTACCTTGGACCCCCTCCGAACTAATACTAACCCTTTTGATCAATGGTTGCTTTGTGGGGTTAATGGAAGCTGTACTGATCTCTCCCCCAATGGCAATGATAGGAGAATGTTCTATTGAGAAAAGAGAATTGACCTTTGATTGTAAAAGTACCCTGAAGACTGATCGGTCTGATAAGCAGAGTCCAAATTCTTTTAAATGGACCACCTCCAATGTTAGATATAAAAAAACAGAAAGAGTTAAATTTTACCACCACCCTGGTATGTGTATGTCCCTTGTTTTTTTGGGTGGTAATTAACAAAAGCTTAAATCAGAATCCGATAGTTAGATTGCTCACAAGAAAAATGTTTTTATGCCTTATGGTGGGATGGTCAGAAATATCCTTTTGCTTTGGTTACACGCATGTCTAGAGTTGTTCCTGTTCCTGTAGATGCCCCTAATAGCTTGACCTTGTTTCGAGGGAAAAGAGATTTTGTTATCTCTGCTATCATAGTTGGACTGGTGGCCACAGCAGCGGTTGCAGCCTCTATCATGGCCTCGGCACTTGCTCTATCTACTACTGTTCAAACAATACAAACTATCAACGAGATTTCTATAACAGTCACAACGGCCTTAGATAAACAGGCCACAGCCAACTCACAGATACAAGGAGGGTTGATGTTGATAAATAAACGCATCGACCTACTCCAAAAGCAAGTGGATATTCTTTGGCAGTTGGCTCAATTGGACTGTGAATACAAGATACCTGGCCTTTGTGTTACTTCTGTTCATTTTGAAAATTCTACAAAAGCAGCAAATTTGTCAAAAACTTTGTCTCATTATATGTGACAGAATTGGACCATATACTTTGAGCAAACACTTCGAGATTTGAGAGTTGCTATTCTACAAGTTTATTCTACACATCTTGACCTTTCACTGACGAACGGCTTCTCCACCTGGATTTGTCTGCATTTTCCTACTTCAAGTAGTGGGTGGGAGTAGGCTTGTTTTCTGTGATCCTATTCGGTGGAGCGTTGCTTTTTCTCTGGATGGTGTGTAAACTTAAAGCCCAAACAAAAAGGGACAAGATGGTGATATCAATCACCATTACAAGATGGCGCTGATATCTGGTGTTCTAACTGGTAAACAAATAGTCTGCATATGTGCTGGGGTATTTTTACATTCCTTGTGCCCTGCCTGTCCCGTGGCGTCATCTGGGCTGATAGAGAGCAGCCAGTCAGGGTGAAAAAGGTCTCCAACCCCTCTTGTGGCCTATTTAAGGACCGAGTTTCCTGTGTTCTGGGCCTCCTCCCCCAGAAGCTGATGATCTTTCTCTCGAGATGCATTAAACCTATGCTGCAGAAGAACCCGTGTGTGGTCTGTGTGTGTGTCCTTGCTAGCGAGACTCTTTATCACATAGAAACATATATCATTAAAAAATTGTTAACATATGTACTTTTACAGATGAGCAAATCAACATGATATCAAACTCAGATAAAATCATTAGCCTACAGACTTGGCATGATAATGATGTGCTTGTTATTTTACCCATTCTAATATGCATGCCACTCTCATGCAGATGGTAAAGACTGAGACCTCCTGTATCTGTAGAGATGCAGCCAATGGAAAACCTCTCCAAATTCTACTCAATATGGCTGTGAATTTAAAATTGCTATAAAATAATGTCTAATTAGAAACATATGTATAATATTCAACTGTCCTACCCATTCCTTTTTCATTTTTTTCTTTTTTTTTTTTTTTGTCCCATTCATTCCTTAATCAGCAATTAAGTCTTCATTGTTCTCCAAATGTAAAATGACCTTGGACTTTGAGGAGAACTGGGATTTTATAATCTGGAAACAATATTAAAGCAAATGATACTCTATAAGTTTATGAAAAAAAATGATAAAATGTTATGTGGTTGCCTTCAAAATATAATTTATATTCCTTAAATCCCTATGTTATGATCTCTCTCCAGTATATAAATATCATGCTTAACACTTAAATGTACAGAGAGTGTTTATCTTAAAACATAATTGAACACACAGTTCAAACATTGCATAGTCAGAGTGATATTGAAAAGGGAAAGGGAAAATGCATTAAAATGCCTAACATTTATCCCACTAGAGAATGGTATGCTCAGACATAAACTATTTTTCCTTATATCTGACTGGGAATTATACTGCTCAGAATCCATTGGCAATTGATTTCCCTTTCCTCATGCTTCAATTGCAAAAATCTGTACATATATATATATATATAGTAGAAAGTTTGCCAATATTATGAAATGTAACAGTCAATGAGTTCTTGAATGAAATGGATTTCTACTACTCAAGTTCTGTAAAATACTTAGACAAACTAATAGAGAAAATGGTAGTAAATATCTATTTGAGATAAATTGTTTACATTCATCAAATACTACTTAATTAAACAGGAAATATATTATGCTTGTGAAAAGGGGTTGAAATTTAATGGTCAAAAATATCATAAAATCTCTTAGTCATAAATGTGAGATGTTCATATTTTCTGTCATAATTGCATCATAATTTCCTCATGAAACAGCAGGAAAACATCGCCAGATTTGAGTTCAAATCAAGGACAGAGTAAGAAGAGAAAATGCCAGCCATGTCTCCCTCTCATCATCAGTTAAGCTTCCACTGTTAAATATGGAATTTATTTTCCTGTTTCTGAACCATGTTAAGAAAACTTAAGGTGACGTAATATCAGAAAAAGTATATATATTTTTTCCTTGATTTTTCTGAGTTTTATATTTTATTTTCCTGATAATATAGAGCTAAATTGAGTTTTGAATGCTTATTACATATTCTAAGGAATGACAATCACTTGTACATTAATAAGTAGAAATAGGATTGCATAGAAGAAAACCTTGAGTACAAAGTGGATCCTTTACTTTAAATATATTAATAGATCCCTGTTCTAACTAATTCCAGCATTTTCAAATGAATAGAAAGTTATATTACACAGGTAAACATGGGTTAAGACAGTAGACTAAGTCACTATTGTTGGGTTTAGTAGAGTAGACTGCTTTCACTTTTTCTGAGCAGTGAGAAGCCTCAAGTCAGTCATTGTTACTTCACTAAAGTCAAATGATGACATCTTGTGGCTAAAAGCCATGTTCCATTTTGTACAATTCTGAGTTTCCAAAAAAACTGGAGTTATCTTATATTGACACCTAAGCTTATATTTATAAAACACTAAATGTATAATCATAATCATAATGGTTATATATCTGCAATAACATAATATCTAAGTTTAAGGTGGCTGAGATAGCATTGCATATTCCCTTTAAATTTCATTCTAACTCAAAACCTAAAATAAAAATAAAAATGTAACTCGAAAAGTGTATTTTGTTTTTAATAATATATAGTACAAATGCATGTAGTGTTCAATACAAGTGTCCTGGTTGGCTTTTCTGGTCAATTTGACACAACCTACACAAGGCTGCCCTTTATGCAAGCCTGTAAGGCATTTTCTACATTAATCATTATTCTTAGATTGCCCAGATCAATGTAGATATTGCATGCTCTTGGGAATGGGGCCAAATAAAAAAATGCATGAATATTTCTTAACACTTAGGTTAAATGTATTCATGAGAAGGACACTGCATTGTAGGGAAAGTATGCGTGTCAGTTTAAATATGCTTTTCACATTGTGCAGGGTCTGTTTTTGATATTAATATTTAAGGTGTATGTTAGCAAAATGGTCAAGTTTTTAATAGTAAAATATGGCTCCTCTAAAACTTATTATGGTATGCTGATCTAAAGAACATTTTCCTTTACACCTTTTCATAATTAGTATCAAAATATTTTTTCCTATGAAAACTATACCCAGGTGATTGTATTTACTGAAGTAAAGTTTGCAGTATCTGAATATTAAGAAATAAATAAATTTTAAAAATTATTTATTTATTAAAAAATTAAAACGACTTAAAGCTTCAAGAATTTATAATTCCTACAAGGTAGTATATTTATTTTATAGAATTTGAAGAACTGGGATCAATTTAAATTTGAGGAAAAACAAATAGAAAGTAGAAGCAAGCAGGACTTGCTTCTCTGCTTGAAGGTGTCCTGATTTAAATTCTGAGACAGGAAGTGAAGAGTGAGTAGGTCACAGTGTATAGTAAGGTTAGCTCTTCCTCTTACTGTGTAGTGATCCCTCATCAGTCTTCTACCTCTTCCTGTCAACATCCTCATCCTCATCATCCTTAGCTACCTGCTTCCCGTCAAGCCTCAGTTTCCTCATTTTTCTCCTCATCTTCCTTACCACCTTCTTCCTCTTCTACATCTACCTCATTGTCAGCATCCTGCTCCCCATTTTCTCATCACCATTCCCATTGGCAGGTGCTTCTCTTCCATTCTCTGCCTCCTCCACAACTTCCTTCTTCTCTTTCAAGTCCTCTATAGTGATCTCTGAGCCGGTGTCTACTGCCCTATATGGCATGGTGGGGTATGTCAGTGGCCTGATGCAGCAAGTGAAGAATTAGTTGGGTTCAAGGACTCTGGAGAGAAAGCTGAAGGAGTCTACATTCGAGGAGGTGGTGGGTTGCAAAGGTGGCTGCAGTGAACAAGGAACACTGCCGAGGAACAATGCAAAGATTAAATTTCCAAGCAGCCAAAGTGTTGTCAATTCTTCTTATAGAAGACACAGCTGTATCACTTCTAGACATATACTCAAAAGATACTCCAACATCACACAAAGACACTCGTTCAACTCTGTTCATGTCAGCTTTATTCATAATACCCAGAAATGTAACCAACCTAGATGTCCCTCAATTGAAGAATAGATAAAGGAAGTGAGATACATCTACACAATGAAATACTGTTCTGTTATTAAAAAGAAACACACGAGGAATTTTGCAGGCAAATGGAAAGAACTTGAGAAATAATCCTGAGTGAAGAAATCCATACCTTAAATCAAAGGGATATTATATACAGGTATCATTCTACACTCCACAAGCCCAAAGAAGGTAAACAGAAAGGAAGGCCAAAGGAAGACTGAATATCACTTAGAAGAGGGAAGAAAATAGTCATAAGAGGCAAATAAAAGTAAGGAATCTAGAGGGGCATCGGAAGAGAATGGGTGTTCTCAGGTGTGGGGAAGGACAGGAGAGATAGCTGGTGGCCATGAAAATAAATGGAAATTTGCAATTGATGGGGGTGAGGAGGTGGGGGAAATCTCAAGGGCAAGACAGAGACCTTTGTTAAAGGAGACCCACAAGAATCAATGGGGACAGCTATAGCTTTGACTCACTACATTAGGGATATGGAATCTTAAGATACCACATCCTATAACAAGGCAAGAAACCGAGTAGAGAAATAGAGACTTCAACTCACTCACATTTTTAACACAAAATTTATCCTGTCTATAAGAAATGCAGGCATGGGGAATGGAGCAGAAACTGAGGGATTGGCCAGCCTATAACTGATCCAACTTGAGACCCATCCCATGGCAAATGCTAATCCCTAATACTATTAATGTTACTGTGTTGTACTTGCAAATAGGAGCATGTTGCCTCTGAGAGGGTCCACCCAGCAGGTGACTCAGACAGATAAAGACATTCACAGCCAAAAGGTTGATTGAGCTTATAGAATAGGAGGAAGGATTGCAGGCCCCAAAGGGGATAGGAAATCTACAGGAAGACCAACAGAGTCATCCAACCTGGACCCTTGGGGCTCTCAAATTCTGAACTACCAACCAAATAACACACAAGGACTGGACCTAGGCCTTCCCACATATATGTAGCAGATGTGCAGTTTGACTTTTATGTGGGTCCTGAAGAGCTAGAAGAGATCCTATCCCCAAAACTGTTGCCTGCATGTGGGAGGGCTCCTCAAGCTGGTCTGCCTTGTCTAGTCTCAGTGGGAGCAGAAGCACCTAGCCTTGCAGAGTCTTTAAGTGCCCAGGTTGGGTGGATACCCAGTGGTCGTCCACCCACTCAGAGAAGAAAAGGCAGAATGGGGTAAGAATTGTGGTGGGAGTATCCAGGAGCAGGGCAATAAGTGGGATGCGAAGTGAATAAGTAAATGAAGATAATAATTAAATTAAAAAAATAAATTAAGAAGAAATAGGATTTTATTTTTCTCTATATTTATTTTGTCTTACAAGTTGTTCTTAACCTTTCCCATTTTGTTTCATATTTTCTTCTAGTCCTTAACTGATGGCATGTACATTTACAAAGACATAATGATAAGAAAATTATGCTTAAAGAATGACTGGAATTGTTTGCTTTAAATATAGTGGTATTTCCCTCAATATTTGTGTTTGGTTTGTTTTTCACAGGGTGTCCATATGTAACATACGATGGTCTGGTGCTTAGTATATATTCCAATCTAGCTGTGACATTAGAGTTCCGTTGCCTTGGCCTTCAAAGTACCTAAGTTTCACCACATTGAGCTAGCATTGTTCTATATTGTTTGCTTTTTCTGTCAGTCAAATAGCATTTGCTTTCTTTGTACTCTATTATAGATGAACTCAATTAACTCAACTAATAGAGTAAAGGGAAGATTATTTGAAATCAATTACATTTAAGATTATTGCATAATTCTAGTTAATGATTTGACTATTTTAATCTGGAACACCTTCCCGCCTCTTTAAGATTACTGCATCCTATTCAGTGAAAGATTACATGTTAAAAACGAGTTATACTAGTTGAGAACATTATACTGTTTATCCTGGTTGATTCAGGTGGATTCAATGAATTAATAGGGATCTGATGACCTCTTCTGGTGTGTCTGAAAACAGAGACAGTGTACCCACATACATGAAAAAAAATAAAAGAAAAAGTCTGAAAAAGTCACTAGTAATTAAAAAAAACATTATCCAAGTTTTCAGTCAGTATTCAATTCTAATTAAAGTTGTGGTGTAAAACGAAGGAGTCATAGGTAAATACAAATTTTAGACAATGAAATTTTGTAGATATGTCCACAATACTTAGCACTTATGTTAAAATATTCATATTTGAAGTTCCATTTTACTGAATGTCCTACAATTTATTTATTAACTCTGGTAACTTCAATTTCGTATACACAGGAACTTCCAGAAATGATTTCTGCACAATAGGGCCATTTTGGATCAGCCATGCTAAAACTTACTTCTTAAATATACCCCCAAGACATTTTGGATCTAATTATGCTTGCTTGACTGTCTCCATTATGTTAAGGCTGACTAAATTTGGCTTTGGTCGTACTAGCAGTTTTGTAAGTTCTAATTGAGGGTCAGTAGGATTTTGGTAAGAGAGATAATGAAATAACCATATGAATCCTTGTGTGTACTGACTGTCTTGGATTTCATATTAATTCTAGAACACTTCCTTCCAAAATATCATACTAAGTGCCCAAGCATTTCTTAAACCAAAGAACTAAGGCTCCACCTTTGATTTTATACCTACTCTTCATTTGCTCGCTTTGAGTCATCTTATATTCATAGCAGCTGTTGATCCTCCTTTGCTCAGCCATTCAGTCAATTGTGAGGCAAAGTAACTAAATTAAACAATTTTTTATGATTTTTTCCAAAGCACCTTGATATGGCTCATAACGTATACATGTGAAAATTATAATTCAGAGCTAACTTGATGGTGTTGTATTTTTAAATTTTATTTTATTTGTAATATATATTTTATACTCCATTTTCTATTCCCTGCAACTCTTCATTCACCATCCTACTGCTCAACATCTCACATTTCCTCCACACCCCATACTATTTCCATGTGGATGCCCCTCACCTGAACCCCACCTGACCTCTACATTTTCTGTGGCCTCCAGTCTCTGGAGGGGTAGGTGCTTCATTTCTGATTGAACACAGACCTAGAAGTTCTCTACTGTATGTGTGTTGAGGGCTGAGGCTTATCAACTGGTGTATGCTGCCTGTTTGATCATCCAGTGTTTGAGGGATTTCAGGGGTCCAGATGAACTGACTCTGCTGGTTCTCCTATAGGGTTGCTCTCCTCCTCAGCTTGTTTCAGCCTTCCCTAATTCAACAACAGGGGGTCATCTGGTTCTGTCCATTGGTTGGGTGCAAATAACTGCATCTGACTCTTTCAGCTACTTTGGGTTTTTTGGAGGGTTGTCCTGATAGATCCCTTTTGGTGAGCATTCCACATCCTCAGTAATAGTATAAGGCCTTGGGACCTCCTCTTGAGCTGGCTCCCATTTTGGGCTTGTTGCTGGACCTTATTTTTCTCAGGCTCCTCTCCATTTCCATCCCTGTAATTCTTTAAGACAGAAACAATTATGGGTCAGAGGTGTGACAGAGAGATGGCAAGCTCATCCCTCACTTGATGTCCTGTCTTTGTGCTGGAGGTGGGCTCTATAAGCTCCGTGTCCATTTAATCATTTAATCAAAGGTCTCTCCATATGAGTCCTGGGAGTCTCTCACCTCCCAGGTTTCTGGTGAATTATGGGGGGTTCCCCTAAGCTTCTATTTTCTTAGGTTGCCTGTTTACAATCATTCTGCTGGTCCTCAGGGCTCCAGTCTTCACCCAATACCAGATTAGATTACCCTCTACTCCCCACTGCCCCCCACCCAGTCCACATTCCCTTACAATTCCCTCCCTCCATCCCTCCCCACTAGTTGGACTGAGGAATCCTCACTTGGGTACTGCAGCTTGTCTTGTTGAGCCTTTTGAATTCTGTGGACTGTGTTTTATGTATCCTGTATGGATTTTTATTTTCTCTTTTTTCTTTTCTTCTTTTTCTTTTTTCTTTTTTTCTTTTTTTTTTTTTTTTTTTTTTTTTTTTTTTTTTTTTTTTTTTTTGGCTTATATTCACTTATTAGTGAGTACATACCATGCATGTCCTTTTGGGTCTGAGTTACCTCACACAGGATGATATTTTCTAGTTCCTTATTTGCCTGCAAAAGTCAGGATGTCCTCCCTCAAAGAAATGCAAATTAAAATGACCCTGTGATTCCAACTTACACCAGTCAGAATGGCTAAGATCAAAATCTTGGTGACAACAGATGTTTGAGAGGATGTGAGAAAGAGGAAAACTCCTCCATTGCTGGTGGGATTGCAAGCTTGTACAACCACTCTGGTAATCCATCTGGAGGTTCCTCAGAAAATTGGAAATAGATCTATATGAAGATACAGGAATACAACTTTTGGGAATATACCCAAAAGGTGCCCCCACCATGCCACAAAGGCACGTGTTTCACTATGTTCATAGCGGCCTTATTTGTGATAGCCAGAAGCTGCAAAAAATGTAGATGTTCCACGAGAGAAGAATGGGTATAGAAATTGTGGCTTAGCAGATTGAAAAACTAACAGTATACACACCGTTTTACAAACACACATAAAGGACAATATACCAAAGAAAAGATACATAAAGACATAGAGATGTAGGCACATAAACGTGTGTTAATGCAAAATCAAGGAAGAGTTAAGGCAGTGAAACAAAAGGCTATTAAATATTCAAAGGAAAAACAGTGAGCAAAAACAAAATTAAACTGGGTTTTTCAGACTGTGTTTCTCTGGGTATGTGAGTGCTGCAGACCCTTTGGGTCCCTGAATCTGAGTAGAAAGGGTTCTCTTAAGCAGATGGGCAAAGAGTCGGATGGAGTGACAGACAGACAAACACGCAAGAGTGGTGTTGGATCTGAATGTAATTTTCCAGTCAAGCCTCAGATTTTTTATAATACAGAGTAAATTGCAAATCATAACAGAATAAGGCACATTGAATTGTTCCAGGTGCAAAAGGAGTGACTTCAAAAGGAACCAGATAAATGTTTAACACTAGAGATTAGCACAGATGCAAGGCGAGTGTCTTCAAAGGGAATTTGTAGGGACCAGATAAATGTTTACACTAGAGAATAGCGCCTTCTGCCAGGCAAGAGTTTTACACTTAGTGTTAATAGCACCAGGGTTGTTAACTCTTGACACACCTCAAGAATAATGTAGTGTCACTGACAGCAAAATTCTCTAGGCCTTGTTAAATTATCTATGTCTGGAGACTTTCCATTTATCAGTATAGTATACTAATTTGCTCTTGGCATTGATGTAGTCTGTAATATGAATTTCTATCTCAGTGAGAATTTTAGACTCTTTTGGCAGAAAACTGAATAAATGGCTAGTGCTTATTGTTTTATGGTAGTGCTTAATTAGTTACTGAATAGGTTAAACAACTTGCTGCTATCTGGAATCTAAGAACACTGGGGAAAGGCTTTAGCTATGTTAGAATACAATCTTAAAAGGCATTTACTATAAGGTAATGCTTAATAGAGTGCACGTGAATCTATACATTAGACTAACGCGGTGGAAATTTGATTATTATGGGTTAGGGAAAAACGCCAAAACTCCAGGAGGGGAGCATTTCTATGTAACTCTTATCCTCGTGAACAGCTTCCAGGATTTTCGCCTGTCAAACTGACCCAAACTGGAGAGCTGACTTTTGTGAGTCATCCAGAAGGAGAGTCCTAGAAATTCATTTCACATGAGCAGCTTTTTGGCATTTCTGCCTCACAAGCTGACTCCATCGGTGTGCCCTGGCATGTGAGAATAAAACTAAGGGATTGTGAGTGATGAAGAAGAGGACACAAACAAAATAAACAGAGAGTGAAGACAAAAGGAAATAAAAAAGTCAATAAAAGAAAAAAATATGTTTTGCATGTGTGTATGTGTGTGAACGTGTGTCTGTGTTAGATCAATTTGTATGTCTGCAATGAAGACAAGGAGACAAACACAAATAAACATACACACAAACACAAACAAAAAGAGAGATACAAAGACAGAAATTGCTGCACACAGAAATGAGAACAAACCTAAGACAAAGTTCCCAGACATTAACACTCATTAGAGTAAGAACTCAGATTAACTGGTGCATAATCTAAGAACATCAGTTAGAGTCCATGGAATTCAAGCAAGGTCACAGGAGGGTGTCAGAAAAGCCAAGGAGAAAACCAGTAGTATACCCACTAATTTTAAAGTGAGTATTGGGTAATCACACATAGTGTGTAAAGGAGAGACAGAAGAGAGATAAAGCATTGATAGTGAGAAAAAGAAAGACAGGCATGAGCCAGACAAACAGGCAAAGTTTCAATCAGAATGAATGCAAGGCCAACTAAAGATAACCATGCACATAGAGGCAAAGAATCCAATTCACTACCCTGAAATGCAAAGTTGTGGCTGTGTACATGGTTCTATGCATTTGTGTGAACTTCCATTGGCTACAACCTCTTGGGAAGAAACAGCAAAGAGCTTGCAGCAAACAGGTGCCTCCAATAAATTGTACTACAAAGGAAAGGTTGTTGCCCTAAGGCAGCTCAGTGGGTGGAGGTCACATGGCTGGGTTGCCATTTTTCAATATGAGGAGATTTCTGAGGAGAGCAGATACAATCTGGTTTTGTTCTTGGTTTATTGACTTGGTTTTGGTTTTCCTTTTGCGGTTGGTGTTGGTTGTGGTATTGGTTTGGGTTGGTAGATTGCTTTATTATATATATATATATATATATATATATATATATATATATATATATATATATATAATATTTTCATTCTCTGGGCAGTTATAGGCAGAAATCCATGGTGTGCCCTTGACACTGATTGTTTTCCACTGAAATTTCCTCTCCCTAGAACTCCACTGAGCGACTTCCAGATGATCAAATTTGTGGAGTCCTTAAGTCAGTAGCCCTCTTTTTTTTTTTTTTTTTTTTTAAATCAGGTCCTTGTTTAGAGCCCAACAGGAAACCTTCAGAGTTGGCGACTGGGCATGGCTTCCATGCCTGTGAGCGGCAGCCATCTTGAGACTGGGCGTGGCTGAGGTCCCACCTGTCAGGGGCAGGTATAGAAAGAGATGCCTAAGAGGCAATGGGTTCTAAGCTGTGAGCTTCTGTCAGTAGGTGTTCTCCCTCTGCTCAGGAGAGGAAACACCCAACTAGAGGCAGATCACAAGCTGAGTCTGAGGTGCAGATAGAACCTAAAAATTCCAGCTCTGTTCTCCGGAGTGGTCATGGAGACTAGCTCTGAGGCAGGTGTTCTGCAGAAGCTGCTGGATCGCCTTTGCCAGGAGATGGACCCAGGAAGGATCTACAAAACACTGAAGGAACTGTCTTCTCTTCATTCACTGTGTGACTGCCTTGCAGAGATTGGCTTCAGACAGACCATCAAGTCCTTGATGAAACAGCAGCTCCTCGTGCCCTTTGTTAAGGACTTAGTGGCCCAGTGGTCTACTGGGTTCCTGCGTGGACCACAGCTTCAGCAGGAATGGCATGACTTTGGCTTGGAGAAGGGCCTCACAACAGAGGGCCAGAGCACCTCCCCAGAAGAGAAGCCCCAGGAGCTAGCATCTCAGGAAGCCCGAGGAGATGGGAGAGAGGTTTTCCTTGGGCTTTGCAGTACCAGCAGTAGCAGCAGCAGCAGCCACTCAGGCAGAATCTCTTTCTTAAGCAAGAGCCAAAAATCACAAAAAAGGTCCAACAATCTGGCAACTCACATTCGAGGTCCCCTTCCAAGAGAAAACAGGAGCCCAGAGTTACAGCAAGATGTCCAGGACCTGGTGCACCAAGGAACGTTGGAGGAGCCTTGCCAGCAGGAAGATGCCAAGCCACTGTCCAGAAAGCCGGGGGTTTGGCCACAGGAGCCCACTGCGGTTGTGTTTGATGGGCACAGAAACTGTAAGCCACCAGGCAACTGGGAGCAGGAGGAAGTCCCTGCATCTGGTATCTCCTGGGGTTGCCTCAATGGGGAGTGCTGCTCTCCTTCCTCTTCGGAGCGACCATGGGGCAAGAGGAAGAGGTGGGAAACCCCGTGTCCAGCCAAGACCTCCTGCAAAGGTGCCTCGAGGTGAAACTGGAAGTTCCATGGATCTGAGTCTAAATGCTGCCTGTTCCTTTCCAGAGGCTCACTCCAGTGATGTTGTCTGGTTCAAATGGAATCTTTCTCAACAGGACCAAGAAGCCTCAACTTATGGATGGGCACTCAGGAAGAACCACAGAACCCAAGTCTATTCAGGTTGCTGGACTGCAGCACGACTCTAGCAGGAGCACACTAGAACCAGGGACAGTGCTCACTGCCAGGTTGGCAAGGACAAATCTGGTCGTGGTCAGCCAGAAGAGAAGTCCCGGGCCCAGGGCCAAAGGTGCAAGGAATCCTATAGCCAGCCTGAGTCCCCCACACCCCTGCAGGTTCAGATATCCCAAGAGGAGAGGCTGCAAGCCCTCAGAGATCGCCTCCAAAGCACAGGAGCCAAGAGGCCTCAACCCAGACAGACAATGATGGTCTCCTTCCTCACCCACCTCAAGAACCCCAGCCAACAAGGACAGCCAGGAAAAACTGGGGCTGCCTCTGTCCAAAATCTGCACAGTCTTTCTGAGGCTCCTGCCCATCCTGGAGCCCAGTGGGCATCCTGCCCTCTTGCTGGAGAAACAGGCACCAAGAAGGACCCTGCTAAAAGACCTGCTACTCTCATGGCCAAGACCCTGAAGGACTACAGAAAGTCCTTCTATAAAAGGTGAACCTCACATGCTTTCCACCACAAAAAAAAAAAAAAAAAAAGTGCAAGTCCTGAAACTTGGATTGACTGGACACACAGATGCTTGCCTCCAGTGACAGGCACATGGTTCACCCTGGCTTTCGGGCTCCAAACAGACTTCCCAGCAGCTAATCTTGGCATTCTCCCAGGACTCCTCTACAGAATTTTCCACACCTTAACTTTTTTCCCATGTCAAGCTTTAAAACATTTTCATGAATAAATCAGTATCTCTCCCCAAACAAATTTGTGGGTTTGTATTTATATTTCTTTAGAAAGATCTATTCCCATAAAAATAGATACTTGCTTAGCACTTGGAAAAAAAGACTAAAAGTCTGCCTGCCGACAGTTTTGCAAAGATACATGTAGGATAATAGATGGAAGAGTAGATACCTAGAGTCACAAAGAGAAGTAGGCACATAAATATGTTTGTGGAAGTCTGGCTGTAGACTTGACATCAGTGCCCACACACCAGTAGGGATGAAGGCAGTGAGTGAAAAAGGCCTTAAACATGAAAAGGAAACACCTCAATAAAATCCAAACTAAATTGTGTGTTTGAGTGTTTGTGTGTCTGTTTGTGTGTATATGAGTGCATGTGTTTGTGTGTGTTTCATCTATTTGAATGTGTATGATGAAGAGGAGTAAAGGAACACAAGTACAGAGAGGCAGAGATAGAGACAGAGACAGAAATAATCTGACTATACAGGATCAAGAACAAAAGTGAACCAAAGTTCCCAGACATTACCTCTCATTGAGGTAAGAGCTCAGATGTATTGGAACCTAAATTTAGACCATGCCTTAGAGAGTTCGTGTTTCGCAAGCAAGGTGTCATGTTGAGGTCAGCAAAAGCTAAGGGGAAAACAAGTAATATACCCACTAATTTATAAAGTGAGCATTGAGTAATCAATCACACATAGTGTGTAAAGAGTGACAGAAAAGAGAGATAAAACATTGATAGTGGGAGCCCCAGGGTACCTTGCCAGAGGACTCGCCCAACACCCGCAAGGGCCCACACAGGATTCCCCACGGGATCCTAAGACCTCTGGTGAGTGGAACACAGCACCTGCCCCAATCCAATTGCTCGGAACCTGGGACTGCGGGAAATAGGGAAGCAGGCTACCCGGGCCTGACCTGGGGCACAAGACCCTTCCGCTCCACTCGAGCCCCATTGTACCTTGCCAGCGGAGTCGCCTGACACCCGCAAGGGCCCACACAGGATTCCACACGGGATCCTAAGACCACTAGTGAGTGGAACACAACTTCTGCCAGGAGTCTGGTTCGAACACCAGATATCTGGGTACCTTCCCTGCAAGAAGAGAGCTTGCCTGCAGAGAATACGCTGCCCACTGAAACTAAGGTGAGAGCTACCCTCCCAGGTCTGCTTATAGAGGCTAACAGAGTCACCTGAAGAGCAAGCTCTTAACAGTGACAACTATAACAGCTAACTTCAGAGATTACCAGATGGCGAAAGGCAAACGTAAGAATCCTACTAACAGAAATCAAGACCACTCACCATCGTCAGAATGCAGCACTCTCACCCCACCTAGTCCTGGGCACTCCAACATAACCGAAAATCCAGACCCAGATTTGAAAACATTTCTCATGATGATGATAGAGGACATCAAGAAGGACTTTCATAAGTCACTTAAAGAATTACAGGAGAGCACTGCTAAAGAGTTACAGGCCCTTAAAGAAAAGCAGGAAAACACAACCAAACAGGTTGAAGTCCTCAAAGAAAAACAGGAAAACACATCCAAACAGGTGATGGAAATGAACAAAACCATACTAGAACTAAAAGGGGAAGTAGACACAATAAAGAAAACCCAAAGCGAGGCAACGCTGGAGATAGAAGCCCTAGGAAAGAGATCTGGAACCATAGATGCCAGCATCAGCAACAGAATACAAGAAATGGAAGAGAGAATCTCAGGTGCAGAAGATTCCATAAAGAACATCGACACAACAGTCAAAGAAAATACAAAATGAAAAAGGATCCTAACTAAAAACATCCAGGAAATCCAGGACACAATGAGAAGACCAAACCTACTGATAATAGGAATTGATGAGAATGAAGATTTTCAACTTAAAGGGCCAGCTAATATCTTCAACAAAATAATAGAAGAAAACTTCCCAAACATAAAGAAAGAAATGCCCATGATCATACAAGAAGCCTACAGAACTCCAAATAGACTGGACCAGAAAAGAAATTCTCCCAACACATAATAATCAGAACAAAATGCAGTAAATAAAGATAGAATGTTAAAAGCAGTAAGGGAGAAAGGTCAAGTGACATATAAAGGAAGGCCTATCAGAATTACACCAGACTTTTCACCAGAGACTATGAAAGCCAGAAGAGCCTGGACAGATATTATACAGACACTAAGAGAACACAAATGACAGCCCAGGCTACTATACCCGGCCAAACTCTCAATTACCATAGATGGAGAAACCAAAGTATTCCACGACAAAACCAAATTCGCACAATATCTGTCCACGAATCCAGCCCTTCAAAGGATAATAACAGAAAAGAAGCAATACAAAGAGGGTAATCACGCCCTAGAACAAGCAAGAAAGTAATCCCTCAACAAACCAAAAAGAAGACAGCCACAAGAACACACTGCCAACCCTAACAACAAAAATAAAAAGAAGCAACAATTACTTTTCCTTAATATCTCTTAATATCAATGGACTCAATTCCCCAATAAAAAGATATAGACTAACAGACTGGCTACACAAACAGGACCCAACATTCTGCTGCTTAAAGGAAACCCATCTCAGGGAAAAAGACACACACTACCTCAGAGTGAAAGGCTGGAAAACAATTTTCCAAGCAAATGGTCTGAAGAAACAGGCTGGAGTAGCCATTCTAATATCGGATAAAATCGACTTCCAACCCAAAGTTATCAAAAAAGACAAGGAGGGACACTTCATACTCATCAAAGGTAAAATCCTCCAAGAGGAACTCTCAATTCTGAATATCTACGCTCCAAATGCAAGGGCAGCCACATTCCTTAAAGACACTTTAGTAAGCTCAAAGCACACATTGTACCTCACACAATAATAGTGGGAGACTTCAACACACCACTTTCATCAATGGACAGATCGTGGAAACAGAAACTAAACAGGGACAGAGTGAAACTAACAGAAGTTATGAAACAAATGGACCTGACAGATATCTACAGAACATTTTATCCTAAAACAAAAGGATATACCTTCTTCTCAGCACCTCATGGGACCTTCTCCAAAATTGACCATATAATTGGTCACAAAACAGGCCTCAACAGATACAAAAATATTGAAATTGTCCCATGTAACCTATCAGACCACAATGGCCTAAGACTGATCTTCAATAACAACATAAATAATGGAAAGCCAACATTCACGTGGAAACTGAACAACACTCTTCTCAATGATACCTTGGTCAAGGAAGGAATAAAGAAAGAAATTAAAGACTTTTTAGAGTTTAGTGAAAATGAAGCCACAACATACCCAAACCTATGGGACACAATGAAAGCATTTCTAAGAGGGAAACTCATAGCTCTGAGTGCCTCCAAGAAGAAACTGGAGAGAGCACACACTAACAGCTTGACAACACATCTAAAAGCTCTAGAAAAAAAGGAAGAAAATTCACCCAAGAGGAGTAGATGGCAGGAAATAATCAAACTCAGGGGTGAAATCAACCAAGTGGAAACAAGAAGAACTATTCAAAGAATTAACCAAACGAGGAGTTGGTTCTTTGAGAAAATCAACAAGATAGATAAACCCTTAGCTAGGCTCACTAGAGGGCACAGGGACAAAATCCTAATTAACAAAATCAGAAATGAAAAGGGAGACATAACAACAGATCCTGAAGAAATCCAAAACACCATCAGATCCTTCTACAAAAGGCTATACTCAACAAAACTGGAAAACCTGGACGAAATGGACAAATTTCTGGACAGATACCAGGTACCAAAGTTGAATCAGGATCAAGTTGACCTTCTAAACTGTCCCATATCCCCTAAAGAAATAGAAGCAGTTATTAATAGTCTACCAGCCAAAAAAAGCCCAGGACCAGACGGGTTTAGTGCAGAGTTCTATCAGACCTTCAAATAAGATCTAATTCCAGTTCTGCACAAACTTTTTCACAAGATAGAAGTAGAAGGTACTCTACCCAACTCATTTTATGAAGCCACTATTACTCTGATACCTAAACCACAGAAAGATCCAACAAAGATAGAGAACTTCAGACCAATTTTTCTTATGAATATCTATGCAAAAATCCTCAATGTAATTCTCGCTAACTGAATCCAAGAACACATTAATGCAATCATCCATCCTGACCAAGTAGGTTTTATTCCAGGGATGCAGGGATGGTTTAATATACAAAAATCCATCAATGTAATCCATTATATAAACAAACTCAAACACAAAAACCACATGATCATCTCGTTAGATGCAGAAAAAGCATTTGACAAGATCCAACACCCATTCATGATAAAAGTTTTGGAAAGATCAGGAATTCAAGGTCCATACCTAAACATGATAAAAGCAATCTACAGCAAACCAGTAGCCAACATCAAAGTAAATGGAGAGAAACTGGAAGCAATCCCACTAAAATCAGGGACTAGACAAGGCTTCCCACTTTCTACCTACCTTTTCAACATAGTACTTGAAGTATTAGCCAGAGCAATTCGACAACAAAAGGAGATCAAGGGGATACAAATTAAAAAGAGGAAGTCAAAATATCACTTTTTGCAGATGATATGATAGTATATATAAGTGACCCTAAAAATTCCACCAGCGAACTCCTAAACCTGATAAACAGCTTCGGTGAAGTAGCTGGATATAAAATTAACTCAAACAAGTCAATGGCTTTTCTCTACACAAAGAATAAACAGGCTGAGAAAGAAATTAGGGAAACAACACCCTTCTGAATAGTCACAAATAATATAAAATATCTCGGCGTGACTCTAACGAAGGAAGTGAAAGATCTGTATGATAAAAACTTCAAGTCTCTGAAGAAAGAAATTAAAGAAGATCTCAGAAGATGGAAAGATCTCCCATGCTCATGGATTGGCAGGATCAACATTGTAAAAATGGCTATCTTGCCAAAAGCAATCTACAGATTCAATGCAATCCCCATCAAAATTCCAACTCAGTTCTTCAACGAATTAGAAGGAGCAATTTGCAAATTCATCTGGAATAACAAAAAACCTAGGATAGCAAAAACTCTTCTCAAGGATAAAAGAACCTATGGTGGAATCACCATGCCTGACCTAAAGCTTTACTACAGAGCAATTGTGATCAAAACTGCATGGTACTGGTATAGAGACAGACAAGTAGTCCAATGGAACAGAATTGAAGACCCAGAAATGAACCCACACACCTATGGTCACTTGATCTTCGACAAGGGAGCTAAAACCATCCTCTGGAAGAAAGACAGCATTTTCAACAATTGGTGCTGGCACAACTGGTTGTTATCATGGTGAAGAATGTGAATCGATCCATACTTATCTACTTGTACTAAGGTCAAATCTAAGTGGATCAAGGAACTTCACATAAAACCAGAGACACTGAAACTTAGAGAGGAGAAAGTGGGGAAAAGCCTTGAAGATATGGGCACAGGGGAAAATTTCCTGAACAGAAGAGCAATGGCTTGTGCTGTAAGAGCGAGAATTGACAAATGGGACCTAATGAAACTCCAAAGTTTCTGCAAGGCAAAAGACACCGTCAATAAGACAAAAAGACCACCAACAGATTGGCAAAGGATCTTTACCTATCCTAAATCAGATAGGGGACTAATATCCAACATATATAAAGAACTCAAGAAGATGGACTTCAGAAAATCAAATAACCCCATTAAAAAAATGGTGCTCAGACCGGAACAAAGAATTCTCACCTGAGGAATACCGAATGGCAGAGAATCACCTGAAAAAATGTTCAACATCCTTAATCATCAGGGAAATGCAAATCAAAACAACCCTGAGATTCCACCTCACACCAGTCAGAATGGCTAAGATCAAAAATTCAGGTGACAGCGGGTGCTGGCGTGGATGTGGAGAAAGAGGAACACTCCTCCATTGTTGGTGAGATTGCAGGCTTGTACAACCACTCTGGAAATCAGTCTGGCGGTTCCTCAGAAATTTGGACATAGTACTACCAGAGGATCCAGCAATACCTCTCCTGGGCATATATCCAGAAGATGCCCCAACTGGTAAGAAGGACACATGCTCCACTATGTTCATAGCAGCCTTATTTATAATAGCCAGAAGCTGGAAAGAACCCAGATGCCCCTCAACAGAGGAATGGATACAGAAAATGTGGTACATCTACAAAATGGAGTACTACTCAGCTATTAAAAAGAATGAATTTATGAAATTCCTAGCCAAATGGATGGACCTGGAGGGCATCATCCTGAGTGAGGTAACACATTCACAAAGGAACTCACACATTATGTACTCACTGATAAGTGGATATTAGCCCCAAACCTAGGATACCCAAGATATAAGATACAATTTCCTAAACACATGAAACTCAAGAAAAATGAAGACTGAAGTGTGGACACTATGCCCCTCCTTAGAAGTGGGAACAAAACACCCTTGGAAGGAATTACAGAGACAAAGTTTGGAGCTGAGATGAAAGGATGGACCATGTAGAGACTGCCATATCCAGGGATCCACCCCATAATCAGTATCCAAACGCTGACACCATTGCATACACTAGCAAGATTTTTCGAATGGACCCAGATGTAGCTGTCTCTTGTGAGACTATGCCGGGCCCTAGCAAACACAGTAGTGGATGCTCACAGTCAGCTAATGGATGGATCACAGGGCTCCCAATGGAGGAGCTAGAGAAAGTACCCAAGGAGCTAAAGGGATCTGCAACCCTATAGGTGGAACAACATTATGAACTAACCAGTACTCCGGAGCTCTTGACTCTAGCTGCATATGTATCAAAAGATGGCCTAGTTGGCCATCATTGGAAAGAGAGGCCCATTGGTAATGCAAACTTTATATCCCCCAGTACAGGGGAACGCCAGGGCCAAAAAGGGGGAGTGGGTGGGTAGGGGAGTGGGGGTGGGTGGGTATGGGGGACTTTTGGTATAGCATTGGAAATGTAAATGAGCTAAATACCTAATAAAAAAAAAGAAAGAAAATGCCCTAAGGAAATCTGTCCCTTTGCATGTCAATTAAATAATAATTTTTTTTTTTAAATTTGGAAAAAAAAATTGATAGTGAAAATATAGAAACGGGCATGAGCCAGAGAAGCAGGCCAAGATCCAATCAGAATGATTTCAAGGCAAGCTGCAGATAACCCTAGACATAGACACAAAGAATCCCTCCACAACCTGGAACTGCAAAGGTGTGGCTGTGCACCTTTTTCTATGCACCTGTGTGACCCTCCATTGGCTACAAAGCTGACTCTCAATAGAACCAGCACGATTTGTGGAAAATGCTGTCTTTTTTCTATTGGATCGTTTTGGCTTCTTTTTCAGAGATCAAGTGACCATAGGTCTGTGGTTTTATTTGTCATCTTCAATTCTTTTCCTTTGAGTTACCTGCCTGTCTCTATACCAATATCATGTGTTTTTTGTAATTATTGCACCATAATATAGCGTGAGGAGAGCGATAGTGGTTTCCTCAAATCTCTTTTATTGTTAAGAATGATGTAACTCAGAAACAAAGAAACCCTTATGTTATGTTCTACTTGATATGTGGATATTACCCCCAAATCTCAGAGTACCCATGATATAGCCTACAAACCTTATGTTTAAGAAGAAGGAAGACAAAAGTGTGGTTGCTTCAACCCTATATAATATGGAGGAAAATAGAGGAAATAGAGAGAGGGAGGGAGTTATCTGGGTGGGAGAGAGATATTGGACTGAAAGGGAGGAGGGGAAGGATCAGATATTGAAGTATCAGGAGAATAGAAAAGAACGTCAGGTAATTAAAAGTAAATATGATTCAGTAGAGGATGGGGACATGAGGTAGCCACTAGAATTTCCAGACTTTAGGGAATTCAGGGGCTCCCAGGACCCAATGGGTATGACATTAGCTAAAATACTCCACAAAAGGAAATCCAACATGTGAAGACAAATTCCAGTAGATAGACAAAATACCCAGTTGAGGAATGTCCCCATCTATTCATCTCAAAAATGTTAACCCAGATATGTTTTTGTCAATGGAAAGACAAGGACAGAGACTGAACGAAAGACCCTCCAGATAGCACCCCACCTAGGGATTCATCCCATCCACAGATACCAAACCTCATACTATTGCTGATGCCAAGATGTGCCTGCTAACAAGAGGATGGTATGGCTGTTTCCTGAGATGTACTACCAGCACCTGACCAATACAGATGCAGATACTCACAATAAAACATTGGACTGAGCCCAAGGACCGCAATAGAAGAGCTAGGGGAAAGACTGAAGAGCTGAAGATAACTGCAGTCCCATAGGAAGAACAATATCAACTAATCAGACCACCAGATCTTAAGGGTCTATGCCAACAACCAAAGAGTATACATGTTGGGATCTATACATCCAGATACATACATAGCATTGGATGGCCTTATCTGACAGCAATAGAAGGGGAAGCTCTTGGTCCTATGGAGACTTGATGTCCCAGATTAGGGGGCTGCTAGTGGTGAAGCAGGACTGAGTGAGTGGGTGGAGGAGCATCCTCATAGAGGCAAATGGGAGGGGGAGGGGAGTTTGTGGAGGGGTAAATGGAAAGGGTGATAGTATTTGAAATTTAAATGATTAAAAAATAAATAAAAAGAAAATTCAGAAAACACTCTTACCTCATGATATCCACATCTGTGTTATATCTCATCAAATTACAGTATGAGTTTCAAGAATTTTGTCTACTTTGATTCATGGTTAGATAACAAGGAATTTGTTGATTAATGTTGATTACCAAATTAATAAGATTAAGACATGGCCACCAAATTAGTAATACATACTTCTTGATATTTCTGCAGTTTATTTATCAGGAAAGCTATAATTGTCAGAAGGAATCCTCCTTAATAGAAAAAAATGCATTGTCTATAAGAGTGTGGAAAGAAGGGATCTATTTAGCACTGTACAGGTAGGCTTAACTCCCTCCTCTGGCTCTTACAGCATTTCTGTCCACTCTTCTCAAGTAATCCTTGATAATATGGAAAGTATCTTGTGATTTTGACATATCCATCACCTGTCAATATAAAAGCCCGTAGCTTAAGCAGGATAGATAAGGTGGGACATCAGGAGAGAGCAGAAACAGGAGACTGACCTGTAAGGAGGCAGATATATAGTGCCTGAGCACAGGTAACCAGCCTTGTTACAAATAAGAGATCTAATTAAATGGGTATTTTGTATGATTCTAGTCTGAGCAGTGCCTAGCTATACGGCCACGGTATTTGGAAAAACATTTTTAGTCTTAGTCTTATTATTTGGAGCATAGGGCTGGAAGGAAGAACAACAACAAATTTCATCAAAATTTGGCCCAATGAAGTGAATCAATATGTTGTACTAAATACCATTCAATGGTGTCCACACTTCCTTAGATAATTTAGTTCTCAGATAAAAGAAACTAAACTTTTATATTTATGATTAGTTTTTAAAGCTCTAGAGCTGGGGAGATATCTACCATCTCAGCTATTAATATGTCTCTTTCCCTACCAATGACACCAAGTTTTAATTGTGTTCTGCCTGGACTGCTCTTATTCAAATTGGCCAGCCCTTATGACCATGCTTTCACTTATCCCATGACATCATCTCTCTCCATATTCTCCTCTCTTCCTCTGTGGTGTCTTGTCTCAGACCCAAAACCCAGAATCTATATCTCAGCCTTTCTCTCTTCTGCCCAGCTATAGTATATAGGCATCTTTATTCATCTGATAGTTTGTTGTTTTTGTTGTTTTTATTTAAAGTGCTAAATCAAAACTTCTATTTTATTTTAATTTTTAGTTAATTATTTTATTTTATATACATTCCAAGTGTTGCTCACTCCCCTTGTCCCCCCTCCCACAGATTACCCTACTGACATTCTCTTTTGCCCAACCCCCTCCCCTCTGTGTCTGAGGGCATACTGACCTCCTTGGAACATGGACACCCCCATTCCCTAGGGTATATGTCTAGTCTCTAGACAGAAGCCAGACAAGGCAGTCTTTTGCTCCATCTGTGCCTAGGACCTTATACCTGTCCTTGTATGCTCTTGGGTTGATGCCTCAGGTCTTGGGAACTTCCAGGGTTCCAGATTAGTCTACACTTTTGGTCTTCCTATGGGGTTGCCATCCACTTCAGCTCTGTCAATCCTTCCCCTAATTCTTCTTTAGGGGTCTCTAACCTCATTCCAGTGGGTGGCTTTGAATATATACATCTGTCTCTCAGCTCCTAGTAGAACCTCTCAGAGGACAGACATGCTAGTCTCCTGTCTACAAGCACAATATAGCATCAGTAATTGTCACAATCTTGGGCCCACACTTGGGAAAGATCCCAAGTTTGACCCATAACTGTTTGTCCTTTGGCCTTGCCTTCAGCCTCTGCTCCATTTCTGTCCTTGCATTTTTTAAAGACTGGAACGATTTTGGATCAAAAAATTTTAAGGTAGGCTGGTGACCCCAATCTTCCACTGAGGTCCCTCTTTATTCACTGAAGGTGTTCTCTTCAGGTTACATCTCCCTACTGGTGGGCATTGTCTTATCCTGGACAAAACATCATGATAAAGAAGCAAGTTGGGGAGGAAAGGGTTTATTCTGCTTACACTTCCACACTACAGTTCATCACCAAAGGAAGTCAGGAATGGAAGTCACACAGGGAAGGAAACTTTTTTTTTTTTTTTTTTTTTTTTTTGGTTTTGTGAGACAGGGTTTCTCTGTATAGTCCTGGCTGTCATGGGACTCACTTTATAGACCAGGCTGGCCTTGAACTCAGAAATCTGCCTGCCTCTGCCTCCCGAGTGCTGAGATTAAAGGCTTGTGCCACCAAGCCCAGCAAGTTCGCTTTCTTATGGAACCCAAGACTATCAGTCCAGGAATGGCACCACTCACAATGGTCGTGCCTCCATTGATCAATAATTGAAAAAATGCCTTACAGCTGGATCTCATGAAGGCATTTCCTCACCTGAAACTTTTCACTGTGATAAGTCCAGCTTGTGTCAAGTTGACACAAAACCAGCCAATACAGGAAGGATGTATAAGCATGTAAAAAAAAAAAGAATGTAATATGCAGGAATGTAAAACTAATTCTCTACATACTAATTCTTAAGTTTTCAAACACCAATAATTTTATTTTAGCAATGTTCCTAGCCAATTACTGAATACTCAACTCTAATTACTATAGAGAGGACTTGCTTGTGTCAGTGCTCTAAAGAGGGAAGAAAATTCATTTAAGATTCCTCTCCAATAGCAAATGGTATTGCAACGCTGCTGTGAATGCTTCTAGTTTATCCATTTCCAAATTAAAACATTAACACTTATCTACATATTTAATCCTATTCTATATGTTCAGGAATTTCTTGAAAGCATTTAATTTCACTTTTAGATTTATAATTTTCACTTGAGAACTATGCAGTTAGTTCTGTTTTTCACACATCTCCTAAGCCTCAAACATGATTAAACTGTAATATTTGTTTATTGTTTAAAGGTAAAATGAATTCTGATCATTTTAGTAAATGAACAGTTAATATTTTTTAACATTAAATGAAATTTTATTACACAAAGGTTGTCACATAAATGGATACTTCTCTTCTATGTACACAGTCAATCCCACCCTTCACAGAAATGCTGTTTCTAAGCTTCTCATGTGGTGACAAAATGCTACACTCCTGATTCTAACAGAACAGTTTAGAGAGATGCTTCGGTGATTTAAGTTGAAAGCAGGACACTGGCATATGGCTCTTGTACCCAGTGTCAGGAATTACAAAACATTTATTCAAAAATAAAAACAAAAGTTAAATTATCTATAGGCACGGAAAATGACAACAGTAAACCATTATATATTGTCAAAAGAAACCAGTAACTGATGGATACAGTGATCAGCCAGCCTTCTCTTCAGTCACTTTCCTCGGATGACTTCTCTAAAGTTATTGGTAAGGAACCTGCCTTGAGCTTCCTGTCACAGTTCATTGATAAGGGCAAAGCACTATTCTAGGAGTTAAAACAGGCCATCTCCCATACTCTCACATTCTAGCCATTGCACCCATTCCCGGGACCGTCTCTTTTTTAGGAATTTCTATTACTAAAGCTTCACCTTTGGTTAGCAAGGAGGCCACCCCAGCAGCATCCAGTAAGGCAGATCTTAAAACCTTTGTTTGATCAATGATTCCATTTTCTCTAATGTTCACAAAATCTCCCAGCTTGGCGTTATAACCAGCTTCTGAGGAAACCTGCAGAATTTTCTCAATTATCAAAGATCCTCCAACACCTACATTCTCAGCAATTGTCATTGCAGTAACTTCAAGTGCTCTTTTAATAATTTCTATGCCTATTTTCAGATCTCCATTAGCAGACTTTAATGAATCCATGGCTGGGATGTACCAAAGCAAAGTGCAGCCTCATTCTAGAACTCTTTCTTCTCATTCATTTCAACATGACTTCTACCTCCAATCTTCAACACAGCTACTCCATCTGAAAGTTCTACAAGTAGCTTGTTCAGCTTTTCCTTTATATATTTGCTAGTTGTGATGTCTAGTTGCTCAGTGTTTTTTTTTAATATATTTGTCTTATCATGTGAATATATACATGCATTTTTGGTTATGTCATATTATGGGAAGTCAGCTGTAACCCACACTTGGTAAATATCTTTTTTTTTAACGTATAAAACTAATAGTAAAATTTAAGAGCCAGGAGCTATATTTAAGTCTTTACTCTTCAGATGGAGGAGGTTGAAGCAAGAGGATTGCTCTGAATTTGAGACTAGTTTAAGCCACAGAGAGAGGACCCTATCAGATTTGGCTGGAGAAGTGACCTTGATGAAAGAAAGAAAGAAAGAAAGAAAGAAAGAAAGAAAGAAAGAAAGAAAGAAAGAAAGAAAGAAAGAAAGAAAGAAAGAAATTAAGAAAGAAAGAAAGAAAGAAAGAGAGAGAGAGAGAGAGAGAGAGAGAGAGAGAGAGAGAGAGAGAGAGAGAGAGAGAGAGAAGGGAAGGGAAGATGACAAATTTTACTTTTAGAATTTCAGGTGTAAATTCTGAATGCATAAGAATAATTTTCTTATAAAACATTAATAGGTAAGTGAAATAAACACACAGTTAAAGTTTCAGGGCATTTCCTGAAAATCATAATACAACATGAAAACTGAATGAATTTTGTATTGAATATAGATTTTAACTCTTGGGTTGTCTGCACATTAGATAGGTCTTGGGGAGTCTTGTAGAAGACTTTGAGGAAGGATTGAGAGACCAGAAATGGACAAGGACTCCACAGGAAGACCAACAGAGTCAACTACCCTGAAGACTTCAGGGATACCAGACACTGAAACAACAGCCAAAAACCATATATGGGCTGGACCTAGTCCTGGAAATATGTAGAAGATGTGCAGCTTGGACTTTATGCAAGTCCCTCACTAAATGGAGAACTGGACTGTCTCAGACCTGTTGCCTCCACGTGAAATATTTTCCCCTAACTGAGCTGCCTTGTCTGGCTTCATGGGGAGAGAATGCCACAAGTCCTGCAATAACTTGATGTGGTGTGTGTGTGTGTGTGTGTGTGTGTGTGTGTGTGTGTGTGTGTGTGTGTGTGTGTGTTTGCAATGTCCAGGGGCCTCCATCACTTCAGAGGAGTGGAGGGATAATGGGGTTAGGATCTGTGTGAAGGGTGATTTGGAGGAGAGGGGGCTGATATTGGAATATAAGGTTAATAAATAAATAAAAATTATTAGGAATGAAATATAACAGACAAATGATATTGGACAACAATGAAAGGTTTGCAGTTCCTTTATCATTCTGCTTGCATGAGTGAAACACAGTTCTGCTCTCCAGCATTCTATTGCTCAGCAACAGGTAAAATAACGGCATCCACATGGGTGTACCTGAGCTCTTGTCTGACCTTCAATGCATTCAGGAAAGATGGATGCCAACATTCAGTAAATGGTTACGGACATACAGTTTCAATGAATTCCACAGCCTGGCATGAATCAATTTTATTAAGAGTTTTCGTAACTTTACAAAAAAAAAATTCCATGGATAACACCTAATTTTTCTTTTTATTAATGGTATCAGGGAGGATTATGGTGCAGTGAGTAAATGTTATGTAATTATGCTGTATGGATTTCAAGCACTTGTAAGTTGTCAAATATTGACTCTAAAATGTTGTAATTTACTTGAGTGTTTAAGCAATTTTTGGAAAGAAATTCTTTTAAATATATGAAATCTTCAATCTTACAGTTGTGACCTGATGATACTAAACATTCACATTTATTATACATGCACAACACAGACTGTATAAATCTATGAACATGTAGGCTAATATTTCTGTTCATATCTCAAGTAAACATCAAAATTATGAGCAAAATACTGTCAAATTAATCACACATTTTCTTCTGTGTTAGATGGTTATTTTAAACATCATATCTTTTTATTCATTGGCAAAACTTGAATCATAAGAAGGGTTTATTAAACCCATAACTCTCCAGTGGATACCTCCATATTCATGGACACACACCAAAATCATAGTGTGTCACAAAGTGAAAGATGAGCAAGGCGGGAGGGGAAAGAGAGAGGGGAAAGTGGAGGGATGAAGGAAGAAGGGAGGGAAGGAGGGAGAAAGATAGAGGGGGGAGGCAAGAAATTCATGAGTGAGAGTAGTCAATATAAGGACAGATTCAATTGAAATGCACAGGTAAACAATAATAAGACATTCTGAACCACTCACCAGGTTCCCTGCCGAATTTTAGGTGCCATTTTTTCCTCCTGTTTAACAATTCCATTTGACCTAGACTAACAATTCCCATGAAATAACAAAACAGTTCTCAAAAGGTGCTGTTAATCGTCTATCTTCCTCTATTTTGCCATGTTGGGCTTTTTTCCTTACAAAACAAACAAACAATAATCCGAAACAAAATTAATAGAAGTAAAATTTAAGAAAAGCTAGCCTAAGACTTTGTCAGAGAATTATCAGACACTGACATCTAGTGGACGTGAAAATCCATGACTATAAAAGAGTTTTAGTAAGCCAGCATCCCAAGTGTAACCTAAATCTAGATGCAAATGCAGAAGGGCACACAGATGAGTCTGTCTATCTTATTTATATGCTCTTTTACACTTCTGCATGTGTCAAACTGTTGATATTTGGAACACATGGAAATAATTGGTGGGATGAACATAATTTTGGCTGGGCATACAGTATGTACCATGAAAAGGTGAAGAACTGAGGAAATTCCATATTTCATCTATCTCTATTTCTGTCTCTGTCTGCCTGTCCTTCCTTCTTTCCTTCCTCCCTTCCTTCCTTCCTTTCTTGCTTCCCTTCTTCCTTCCTTTCTTCCGTTCTTCCTTCTTTCCTTCCTTTCTTTTGGGTCTGTGGATTATAGCATGTACTTTATGGCTAAAATACATGTATAAGTGATTACACGGAATGTATGTCCTTTTGAGTTGGGTTACTTCACAATATTTTAAGTTCCATTCATTTGCCTACAAATTTCATCATTTCTTTGTTTTTAATAGCTAGGTAATATTCCATTGTGTAAATGAATCCCATTTTCCTTATTCATTTTTCCATTGAGGGGTATGTGGGTTGTTTAAAATTTTTGGCTTTTTTTTTTTTTTAAATAAAACTGCTTTGAGCAGAGTTGAACAAGTGTCCTTTTAGTATGGTGAAGCAAGCTTTATATATATGGCCAAAGTGTTATAGCTGGGTTTTGAATTAGAACTCACCCATTTTTCTGAGAACCTCCCAAACTGATTTCCAGAGTGGTTGCACAAGCTTGCATTCCCATCAGCCGTGGAAGAGTGTTCCCATTCTCTACAACCTTGTAAGCATGTTTTGTCACTTGAGTTTTTGAACTTATCCATTCTGATCTGTGTAAGATAGAATGTTAGAGGTTTTTATTTGATTTGCATTTCCATGAAGCCAAAGGATATTTAACATTTCTTTGACTACTTCTCCAACATTAAAAATTATTCTTTCGATAATTCTGTTCTTTTTTCATAATGTATATTTTATTTACATTACCTCAAAAAAGCAGTTCTCTTCCCTACTCTCCTCTGAGTGCAACACTTACAAATCCTTCCACCTGCTACCCTTCCCCTTCTTAGAGAAGGGTATAGCCTCACCCCCTTGTGTTTCAATCCATGCTGGAATATCTTTTCCCAATAAGACTAAGCACCTCCTCTCCCAGTGAGGTCTAACAACACAGTCCAGGTAGAGAAAGTGGATCCAATAGCAGGGAACAGGGTCAGATATAGTCCACTCTCTGATTGTAAGTAAGGGTACCCACATGATGACAAAGATGCATACTTGCTACAAATATGCAGGTGATCTACATCAGGTCCTGCATGTTCTTTTAAAAGTTTGTTGCTCAAGAAGTAAGTATTTCTGGTTTTACAGGAGAGCAGAAGGGGAAGGTTTCAATTGTGTCCTGGTATATCTTCCTGGAAACTATCTTATGAGCAGATGTTTTGCTGAACCAGACATATGAGCTATATATTATTTTTTTGAAATTTTAAGGGCCCCTTATGTATATTACACTTTCATCTGGGAATAGCTAAACTTTTTCTTTTCCAAATTGTATCCCCATGACCCCCTTTAGCTGTATTTTGCTCTAGGTAGAAATTCTCATTTTATATTGAGATATGGAGAGACTGAACAGCTTTGTCTTTTCCCTGATTTTAGTACAATTGTTTTATCTTTCTTTCCATTTAATTTGATATTGGCTATTGGTTTGCAGTATATTGCCTTTTTTTTGTGCTTGTGTATATGCCTGGAATTGCTGATCTCTCCAAGACTTTTAACATGAAGGGATATTGAATTTTGTCAAAGGCTTTTTAAAGCATCTAATAAGATAATCGTGAGGGTTTTTTTTTTCTTTCAATTGTTAATATGGTGGATTACATTGATAGATGTTTGCATGTTGAATCATCCCTGTATCCCTTGTATGACGCCTACTTGATCATGGCGGATGATCTTTTTGATGTTTTCTTGGATTCAGTTTGTGAGAGTTTTTCTGAGCATTTTCTGACAATATTCATAAGGGAAATTGGTCTGACATTCTTTTATTTTGTTGAATCTTTGTGTGGGTTAGGTATCAGGGTGACTGTGACCATATAAAATGAGTTCGACAATGTGCCTTTTGTGTCATTCTTGTGGAATATATTTAAGAGTATTGGTATTAGCTCTGCTTAGAATATCTGGTAGGATTCTGTACTAAAACCATCCAGCCCTCGACTTTTCTGGTTGGGATAATTTTAATGACTGCCTCTATTTCTTTAGGGGTTATAGGACTATTTAGGTTATTTACCTGATTGTGATTTAACTTTGGTCAATGGTATCTATCAAGAAGATTATCCATTTTATTTAGAGTTTGCAGTTTGGTGGAGTACAGGTTTTTGAAGTAGGACCTAATGATTTCCACACTGTCTTTTGTTATCTCTCCCTTTTTTCTGATTTTCTTAAATTGGATATTGTCTTTCTGTTGTTTAGTTAGTTTACCTAAGGGTTGGCTTACCTTGCTGATTTTCTCAAAGAACCAGCTCTTGGTTTCCTTGATTCTATCCATTTTTTCTTTGTTTCTAATTTTTTGTTTTCATCCTTGTTTATTATTCTTTCCCACCTTCTACTCCTCTTGGGTGTGTTTCCTCTGTTTTTGTTATTTGTTCTTGTTGTTCTAGAGCTTTCATGTGAGCTATTAAGTTGCTACTGTGATATCTCTTTAACTTCTCACTAAGTTCAAAACACTTAGTGCTATGAACATTCCTGTTAGCAGTTCATTTATTGTGTGTTATATGTTTGGAAATATTGTGCCTTCTTTGTCATTGAATTCTAGAAAGTCTTTAATTTATTTCTTTATCTCTTCATTTACTTAGTGGTCATTGGGTAAAGAGTTGTTCAATGTCCATGAGATTGTAGGTTGTCTATTGTTTCTGTTGTTGTTGTAGTCCAGACTTATAATCATGATGATTTGTTGAGATGTGAGTGGTTATTTGAAACTTATTGTTGAGTCTTGCTTTGTGACTGAGTATACTGTCAGTTTTGAAGAAGATTCCTCGAGTTGGAAGAAGGTATATATGCTTTCCTGTTTGGGGGAAAGGAACTGTAGGTCTATTTTTGGTTCATTTGATTCATAACCTGGTTAATTTTATCATTTCTGTAATTTTTTGTTTTCTTAACATGTTCCTTGGTGAGAATGGTGTCTTGAAGTATCCCATTCTTAATTATGAGGGTTCACCAAGTAATCTTAATATTTAGTAGTGTTTGTATAATGAATGTTGGTACTGTTACATTTTGTGCATAATCATATTTAAGTGTCTTTTTGGTGGATTTTTTTATTTGATGCATTGAAGTGTCCTTTCTCATCTCTTTCAATAATTTTTGGTTGAAAACATATTTTATTAGGTATTAGAATAGGTACTGCAGCTTGTTATTTGGGCCTGTGTGCTTAGAAATCTCTTTTGAAGCACTTTACTTTGGTATATGTCTATATTTATTGCTGAGGTGTGTTTTTTGTAAGTAGGATCTAGAATGCTGGATCCTATTCACACATCCATTCTGTTAGCCTTTGTTGTTTTTTTGGGAAGTGAATCCATTTGTGTTCAGAAACAATAATGACCAATGATTGTTAATTCCTGTTATTTTGATGTTTATGTCGTGTGTGTGTGTGTGTGTGTGTGTGTGTGTGTGTGTGTGTGTATGTGTGTGTGTGTGTGTGTTGTATTTGTGTTTGTGATTCTCTTATTTTGATGTTACTTGTGTTGTGGGAAATAATAAGAAATGCATGGCCACATTCCTGCAATACTTTTGGTCACCTGAAACTGTGCCCCATGAGACCTGCCTGGTCATGCACTGGCAGGCAATGACCTACCTGTTTTTATCTCAGGAACTCTCTGACTCAGAAATCCATAATGTCTCCACACAGCTCACCAAGTTCCTACTGACAGGTCCTTACCATGCCAATCCTGTGCTTCAGATGCTCCATGGCCTTTGCAGTACACCTCAGACAAACTGATGCTTTGCCTCCATACATTTCTCTCTTGAACCCGGACAAGTCAACAAGTGAAGGAAAACACAACAAAAACTTAGTTCAGAAACCATGGTAACCCAATTTTTAGGTGCAACAATAAAATCTTAATCTTGTAAGCCTTATTAAAGGGATAAATAAAAAGGGTCAGATAAAAATGAATCTATTATGACTGCCCTACAAAAGACCCAAAAAATGAGCTGAAAGAGTCAGATGCAGATATTTGCCCCCAACCAATGGACAGAAGTAGCTGACCCTTGTTTTTGAAGTAGGGGATGCTAAAGAAAGGCGATCCTATAGGAGGATTAATTAATCTGGACTCCTGAGAACTCTAAAACCCTGGATCACCAAACAGGTAGCATACACCAGAAGATATGGGGCCACCAACACATGTACAGCAAAGGACTTGCAGGCCTGTGTTCATTCAGAAATGAGGCACCTAATCCTCAATACTGGTAGCCCCCGATAGTTACTGTTCAGGTCGAGTGAGGGTGAGGGCATCTATGTGGAGACCAGGTAGGTTAGGGAGGAAGTATTGGATATAGAGCAGTCAAAGGGTGGATGGGGGTCAGGGGATGGAATATAAGATGTAAAAAATAATGTAAAAATATAATAAATAAATAATTAAATGAATAAATGAATAAATGAATAAATAAATAAATAAATAAATAAATAAATAAATAAATAAATGAGTGAATGAATGAATAAATAAAAGCTAAATCCTCTGGTGGCAAATCAAGAAGGAACCGCCATTATAACCAGGAGACACTTGTAGTTACCACTTGTCCCCATGCTATCCCAATCTAAGTAGGCATCTAACTCTCTCCTTCCTCCCTCTCCCTCTCCAACTCAGAAATACTACCTACTACCCAGTGATTGGTTCCTTTATTCTTTAAGGAATTGTATCTCAAGGAATCATCTGAGTATGACTCACTCCTTGTCCGCAACCCCTCCCAGTAGAGCAAAATTAGCATCAACATACAAACAGCACTATGTCCATCCAAAACATACTTCAGTAAAATTATTTCTTATGATTATTTAGGTATAGTGTAAAATACAAAATAAATTCAAGACAACCTACCACTTCCCTCTCTGAAGGACTTTCCAAACTATATAGTTTAGCAGTCAAAAAAACAGACTAAGCCTACAGCTGCCAAAACAAGATTAGCCATTCCCAGAAAAATCCTCCTACCCCGCCCCACACTGAATTCTGAGAAAACCCACAAACGATCCTGACCTTGTTCCTAGGATTCCCTGGGACATTAATAGTTGACCCATAAGTTCAAAATGTACTGCTGCTTTGCTGATTAATCATAATAACCCACCATAATGGTAGGCAGTGTGAATCACTAGGACAAAGATAGTCACCCTATTTAAACCAACCAAAGCCTGAGAAGGTTTCTTGCTAAACCAATCAAAATAAACCAGCTAGCCCTGTTGCCTAAATCTGCCCCCATACAAGGTATAAAAAAAAAGTGTGTTCTTTGTTTCTGGATCTCTCCTCTTGCCTGGGTGCTGTGGGGGGTCCCCAATGCATAGGATCAATAAAAATGTTCTTGTGGTTTGCAGTGATGTTGTTCTCTGTGTTTTTTGTAAGTGGAGGTCTTTTGGCAGATTCCAATATTTGGTGCATTGGCCAGGAAGATCCTCCTCAGAAGGCCCCAGACACTGTGCATTGGAGGACTGCTTGAGCAAGGTAAAGCTGTTTCCCTCCCTGTCTGTCTGTCTGTGTATCTGTCTTGTCAGTGTCAGCTGTCTTTGTCATTTGAGAGGCTGGTTAGGTCTCAGGTTTCTGATGCTGGTTTGGACCCGGGAGGGAATGACCAGTCTCATGTTCTGGGGGTCTACTCATGATAGAGACCCATCTGTATGGTTATTGTGACATGCACGGGCCACAGGAAACAGGAGGACACTCCAGATTCCTGCTAGGGGGGTGTATAAGAAGCAGTCCTTCTCAACCTAGTGCTAGCTGGGTGGTAGCTACCACCTGGTACAGGTAGTTTCAGGCTTCTGTTGGAATCATGTCTAGGATGACTGTGTTTGTTCTGTTTTTCTTGGTTACTTTCTGTTTCTGTGGAATCATTGTGACACTTTATCTGGATTGTTTCTGTGGGTGTCTCTCTGTGTTTTGACATGGAGTGATGACTGTTTTGAGAATCATGGGCCAGCCACTATCTAGCCCTCTAGGCCTACCTTTTTCTCCCACCTACATGTCCCCTACCAGTTGGTAATTATGCCCTCCAGGAAAAGCTTAAGGAAGATATGAATCCTGTTGCCCTCTTTTGGTGTTAGTCCTTTTATTTCACTTTCAGATTCTTTGCATCTGCCCTACCCTCACTGCCCAACTCCAGGGAGCAACAGTGCAGGCTCTGCTATGAACCTTGGATCACAAATGTGGCAGATCATTGGCCTTGCTCACAGACCTCGAGCCCAGGGAGTTCTGGCATGTCAGCTCAGAGCAGCATAGGCAGAAGGCATGGCCTTCCTGTTCCTCCTCAGGCGGCCCCACCTGTGGACCCGGAGCAGACAACAGGTAGTCCCTGAGACATCAGTGGCCCAGTGTGGCAGGCTGTGAACGCTGTTGGCATGGGGCCCCAGGTGACAAGTTTCGCCCTCCTTATATGGCTATGCTGCTCTTCTATGGGTGGCCCCATCCCCATTCCAATACCCTTTGCACTCACCTCTGGTCTATGACATGGGCTCGAGGTGGAGAAAAGAAAGCAAGGCCCATGAGGCAAAGTGAGGTGGAACTCTATGCTCACCACCATAGTGCTGAAGGGTGACCCTGACTCCCCTCCCCCCAGCCACTGTCCAAAGAACAGTCACCAAGCTGCCAGTGCTCAATGGCCATGAGTCTCCACTTGTCAGACCAAGAGGAAAGATATAGAACTTTCCTAGAAGCTAGAAGAACAGCTCTCTATTGACATGGATGCTGGGTTCATAGAAGGTAGGGAACAACTTAAAGTCTATTGCCAGGCTCTGATGGCGGGTCTCGTCTTTGTAGGGTTGGAAAGTGCCCAACCAATCTGACCAAGGTAAAAGTGAAATTACATAAATTATAAGGAAAGACAGGGTAAGTCAGTAAGAGAGTTGCATGGTTTGATAAGAAAGAATCGAGGAGGAGAGAAGAAGGAAGGAAGGAGAAAAGCACTGCTAAGAAGTGAGCTGAAAAGTGGAGGAAGAGCAAAGCTACAGCAGACTCTGGAGAGATGGATGACAGTGGTAAATGGAGACTTTAACATTGAGGAGAGGTGGAAATAGAGATGAAGGGGATTAGAGAAGTCTGAGATGGGAGATTCAGGCAAGAGAAAGGGTTGCTATATAGAAATAGGAAGCATGATGGGCAGAAGGACAAAGCACAAGGGGTAAAACACATAGACAGGCTGACAAAAACAGACAAGAGTCAGAATCCGAGGTGTGCAGTGAGACAGAAAGATAAACAAGGGTAGAGGCGAAGTATACATGAGGATAGATGACAAGATGGGGACGTGATAATTGGATAACATCCAAAGGAAGCAACCACAAGGAGGGACAAAGAGAGAACATTGCATGAGATCTCCATTACAGTCAGGGAAACAGGAGTAAAGAGAGGTAAGTAACAAAGACTTGAACCTGGAAAGGTTTCACATGCTCATAATGCTAGCACTTGGGAATGACAAGGAAAAGGAACAGGAAGTCAGGGAATTAAAAAGACATAAGACACAAGAGAGAAACTTGCATAAAATACTGGCCACATTAGTCAGGGGACATTAGAGAGCTTTGTAAGACACTATCAGGAACCACAGAGAGCCTTTTGCTGAAGATCAGTGTGCTTACTGTAAATAAAATAAAATAAAATAAAATAAAATAAAATAAGGACAATGGGTGAGAGAAGAGAGACTGACACAAGAAGAAGAGGGGAAACAGTGGAAAGAGACCATGTTTCATATTCCCTCACTGACCGGTTCAAGACAAGTTAGAGAGTTCCTGGGCATTGCTGGCTTTTACAAGCTGTTGATTCCAGGTGTTGCTGAACTAGTTGCCCTACTTTACCCCATCACAAGAGAAAATCACCCCTTCTTGTATGGCTATGAATAACAACAAGTCTTCAATGACATTAAGATTGCCCTAATGTTGGCCCAAGCTTTGGGCCTCCCGGATATGACTAACCATCTCTTTGTGGCTGAAAACAGAGGTATTGCCAAAGGAGATCATACTCAGAGATTGGGACTCTGGAAAAGATCTGTGGTATACTTAACAACAACAACAACAACAACAACAACAACAAACAATTAGACCTTTGGGATGCAGGATGTTCTGCTTGTCTGTGCATAGTGGCTGTTGTGATGTTACTGGTCAGGGACACAGATAAATTGACTCTGGGACAGAACTTTTTAATCTAAGCACCACAAAGCCTAGAAAGAGTAGTTTGTCAGCTGGCCCTGATCAATGGCTGACTAAAGCTATCATGACTCATTACCAGACTCTGTTGAAAAACTCTGATAGAGTCACTTTTGCCTCTCCATCCACCCCAAAATAAAAAAACACTCAAGTCTTAACTCAGCTACTCTGTTCTCAGAGCCAACTTAGAGTCACCTGTTCATAACTGTCAGCAAGTTCTTGCAGAGGCAAATGGGTGGTATAAAGATCTGACAGACCAGCCACTAGAGGGCACAGACATTACCTGGTTCACAGACATGAACAGCTATCTAAAAGAAGGGAGGAGACATGCTGGAACAGCTGTGATAGACACCAAGTTATCTGGTCACAAGTCCTGCCAGAGGACACTTTGGCTCAAAAGGCAGAACTGATGACCCTTACTAAGGCCTTGGAATTAAAAAAAAAAAGAAAAAGACTCAACTTGTACATGGATATCATGTATGATTTTATCACAGCCCACATCCATGGGGCCATATATCAACAGAGGAGTCTAGTGACATCTGGAGGAAAAGAAATTAAGAACAAAGAGGAAATACTGGCTCTACTAAGGTCCTTCAATGACTCTGCCAAGGTAAACATCATCCTCGCTCCTAGTCACCAGAAGAAGAGAGATACCATGATAGCATGGAACAACAACATGGAACACCAAGAGGCCCTAGTGGTTGCAATCATGATGCTGCCAGTGCTCCTGGCAACAGAGCCAGAAAATCTTGTCCCCCAGTTTACCTACACAGCAGAGAACTTAGCCCTCATTTCTCCAAAGATTCCAGTCCCAAGTTCTACAAAAATAAAGGACTGAGGTACACCTCCCGGAGGGAGGAATCCTGCCACAAAGACAAGCAGAGGCTATGATCAAATATATGCATCAGTTGTCTCATTTAAGGGTAAGAAATTTCATCCAGACACTTTCCAAAACTAAGTATCATGCACCAGGGTTAAAACACCTTGTGGAGCAGGTCGTACACAAGTGTCTGCCCTGCCAGAAAGTCAATGTCTGCCTCACTATGGGGGATCCAGGGAAGAGGAACCTGGGAGACAGACCCAGCATCTACTGGGAGGTAAGGCCTGAAAAATATGGACATAAATACGTTCTGGCTTTTGTGGGTACATTCTCAAGATGGGCTAGAAGATTTTCCCTGTAAAAATGAGACTGCTCACATGGTCATCAAGAAGATTTTGAAGAAATTTTTCCAATGCTCAGAGTGCAAAAAGCAATAGTGTCAGATAATGGTCCTGCCTTTGTCGCCCAGGTAAGTCAGGGTCTGGCCAACTATTTAGAGGTCAAATAGAAATTACATTGTGTGTACAGACCTCAAAGCTCAGGACCAGTAGAAAGGATGAATACAACACTAAATGATCTCCTTTTGAGATCTTTTATGGGGTTCCAGCTCACTTCACGGTCTTAAATGATGTAATTAAACCCACATGTTGTTATAATAATGATCTGCATGCTAGGTTAAAAGGCTTGCAGGTGGTGTAGAAGGAAGTCTTGTCAGAACATGTAACCAGCAGCCAGCTACATAAATTGGGTTCCTGAAGGGGAGGCTGCAGCTTCTTTAGAGGAAATGGTGGGAGAATTAAGGAGACCAAGACAAGATACAGATCAACACCCCAGAGTTTACTAAGAGCATGAGCTTATAGGAAGGCCCATTCCCCAAACACCAGGCTATTGATGCTTTGTCAATAGGCTGTCAGCAGTTGACTTCCAGGCTTGCTTATCTCAAAAGGACAGGTTTAGCCTCTCAGTGGGTATTGGGTATCTTGGAAAAGGGCACAGGTGGCAGAACAATAGACCTATCTAGGTCAGATGAATCCAACCTAAGATGACTATCTGCAGCATGAGAGCCTGGTAACCCAAGACATCACTCCAATTCCAGGTCAGGGATCTGATCTACATGCACCATCATGGTGCCCAGACCCTTGAGCCTTGCTGTAAGAGTCCCTACCTTGTCCTGCATACTACCACTCCTTATACTGTTTATGTTCACTCTCACTGGACCATTGCCTGCTACTCTGGCTCATGCCTGTCTCTCTTTTTCTCACTACCAATGTTTTATCTCTCTTTTCTGTCTCTAATTCATACACTCTGTGTGATTACCCAATACTCACTTTAAAATTAGTGGGTATATTGCTGGTTTTCTCCTTGGCTATGGCAGACCCGAACATGTGACCTTGCTTGCATCCCAAGGACTCTCTAAGGCATACTCAAAGGTAGGTGCCAAAACATCTGAGCTCTTACTCTAATGAGAGATGATGTCTGGGAACTTTGGTTCAGTTTTGTTCTCAATCCTACAGGCAAGTGATTTCTGTCTCTCCTTCTCTCTCTCTCTCTCTCTCTCTCTCTCTCTCTCTCTCTCTCTCTCTTCTCTCTCTCTCTCTCTCTCTCTCTCTGTCTCTCTCTCTCTCTCTCTCCTCCTTGCCTTTCTATACTCGTGTAACTTACCATTTCTTCATCACAGGCATACAAATAGTTGGAACACACACACAGACACAGACACACACACATACACAGGCACATACACACATGCACACAAAAACAGACACACACACACATGTTTGCTTCACAGGCATGTACACACACACATGCACACTCACACACACACACACACACACACACACACACACACACACACAGGCACAAACACACAAAATGCCTTCATTCCCCATGCTTTGTGGGCACTAATACCAGGTCTACTGCCAGAATTCCACAAACATATGTGCCTACTTCTTTGTGTGACTCTAGGTATCTGTTCTTCCATATATTATCCTTCATGTATCTTTGCAAATATGTAAGCAGGCAGACTGTAGTCTCTTTGTCCAACTGCTCAACTGTATCTATGTCCACGTGTATCAATCCTTCACAAGTAATGTAGAGACAAACTCACAAAATTGTTTGGGGGAGAGATATTGATTTATTTTCGAAGATGTTTTGAGAATTGACATGGGACAAAAGTTAAGGTGTGGAAAACTCTGTAAAGAAGTCCAGTGAGAATGCCAAGATTAGATGCTGGGAAGTCTGCCCGGAGCCCTAAACCCAGGGTGTACCATGTGGCAGTCCCTGGAGAGAATCGCCTGTGTGTCCAGTCAATCCAATTCTCAGGAGTTGCAGGTTTTCTGGTGTTGGAAATCATCTGGGGTTCACCTTTTATAGAAGCACTTTCTGTAGTCCTTCAGGGCCTTGGCCATGAGAGGAGCAGGTCTTTTTGCAGGGCCCTTTTTGGTGCCTCTTTCTCCAAGGAGAAGTCAGGAAGCCTTCTTCAGTGCAGATTTTGGGCAGAGGCAGCCTCAGTGGGTCCTGGCTGTCCTTGTTGGCTGGGGCTCTTAAGCTCTGTGATGAATGAGACCATCATCGTCTGTCTGGGTTGAGGCCTCTTGGCTCTTGTGCTTTGGAGGCGGCCTATGACGGTTTGCAGCCTCTCCTCTTGGGACCCCTGAAGCTGCAGGGCTGAGGGGGCCTCAGGCTGGCTGTAGGATTCCTTGTACCTGCAGCTCTGGTGCCAGGACCTCTCTTCTGGCTGCCCAAGCCCAACTTTGTCCTTGCCAGCCTGGAAGTGAGCACCATCCCTGGTTCCAGTGCGCTTCTGCTGGGGTCCTGCTGCAGGCCTGCAACCTGAATAGACTTGAGTCCTGTGCTGCTTCCTGAGCTCCCACTCCCAAGCTGAGTCTTCTTGATCCTACTGGGAGGAAAATGTCTCCTGGGCAAGATCCCATTTGAACGAGGCTTGGCCACTGGAGGGAGTCTCTGGAATGTTGCTGGCAGCAATGTGACTCATATCCATGGAGCTTCCAGACTCATCTCGAGGCACCTTTGCAGGAGGACTCTGGGCCTCAGCTGGACACAGGGGTTCCCAACTCTGCCTCTTGCCCTGTGGACACCCTGAAGAGGAAGGAGAGAAGCACTCCCCATTGAGGCAAGCCCAGGAGGAACCAGCTCCAGGGGCTTCCTCCTGCTCCCAGTTGCCTGGTGGCTGGCACTTGCTGTGCCCACCAAACACAAGCCCAGTGGGCTCCTGTGGCCCAGACCCTGGCTTTCTGGAGAGGGACTTAGCCCCTTCCTGCTGCCAAGGCTCATCCAGGCTTGCCCTGGACGTTTCTAGGTGCACCAGGTTATGAACATCTTGCTGCAGCTCAGGGCTCCAGTTTTCTCCTGGATGCGGGCTTCGAATGTGAGGTGCCCTACGGTTGGACCTTTGGTGCGATTTTCGGCTCTGGCTTTGGTAAGAGCAGCTGCTTGGGCAGCAGCTGCAAAGCCTAAGGAAATCTTCTCTCACATCTCCGCAGGCTTCCTGGGATATTTGCTCTAGGGGCTTCTCTTATGGGGAGGTGCTCTGGCCATCTGCTGTGAGGTGCTTTTCTAAGCCAAATTCCTGCCAGGTCTGTAGAGGCTGGGTCCAAGCAGTATCCAGTGGACCACTTGGCCTCTGAGTCCTTCACAAAGGGCACGAGGAGCTGCTGTTTCTTCAAGGACTTGATGGTCTGTCTGAAGTCAATCTGTGCAAGGCAGTCACACAGAGAAGGAAGAGAAGACATTTTCTTCAGCATTTTGTACATCTTTCCTGGGTCAGTCTCCTGGCAAACGCAATCCAGCAGCTTCTGCAGAACACCTGCCTCGGAGCTTGTCTCCATGACCACTCCCGAGGACAGGGCTGGATTCTCTAGGTTCAATCTGCACGCCAGACTCACCTTCTGACCTGCCTCTAGTCGGGTGTGTGCTCTCCTGAGCAGAGAGAGAACACCTACAGACAGAAGCTCACAGCTTAGAAGCCCTTGCCTCTGTCAGGCATCCCCTTTTATAACTGCCCCTGACAGGTGGGACCTCAGCCACGCCCAGTCTCAAGATGGCTGCCACACACAGGCATGGAAGCCACGACCAGTCGCCAAATCTCAAGGTTTCCTGTAGGCCTCCAAACAAAGACCTGATGGAAAAAAATTACATATCTATCTATCAATCTTTCTATCTATATAAATGAAATAAAGCAATCAACCAACCAAAAGCAAAACCACAACCAAAACAAACACCAAAACCAACAACAAATCCAAGTAAACCAACAAACAAAACAGGATGGAATCTGTTCTCCTCATACATTTCCTCATACTGCAAAATGGCGACCCAGCCATGTGACCTCCACCCACTGAACCTCCTTAGGGCAAAGGCCTTTCCTTTGTAGTAAAACTTAGTTTAGACACCTGTTTGCTGCAAGCCTCTTGCTGCTTCTTCCCACAACCTTGCTGCCAATGGAAGTCCACACAGGTGCATAGAACCAGGTGCACAGCCACACCTTTGCATTTCAGGGTTGTAGATGGGATTCTGTGTCCCTCTGTCTAGGGTTATCTGCACCTTGCCTTGAATTCATTCTCATTGGACCTTTGCCTGCTTCTCTGGCTCATGCCTGTCTCTCTTTTTCTCACTATCAATGTTTTATCTCCCTTTTCTGACTCTCCTTTACACACTATGTGCGATTACCTGATACTCTCTTTACAATTAGTGGGTATACTGCTGGTTTTCTCCTTGCCTTTTGCTGACACCAACATGTGACCTTACTTGCATCCCGAGGACTCTCTAAATCATGCTCTGAGTTTAGGTGCCAATCCATCTGATCTCTTACCCTAATGACAGGCAATGTCTGTAAACTTTGGTTCCGTTTGGTTCTCAGTCCTATAGGCAAGGTATTTCTCTCTCTCTCTCTCTCTCTCTCTCTCTCTCTCTCTCTCTCTCTCTCTCTCTCTCTCTCTCTCACTCTCTCTCTCTCTCCCTCTCTGTACTCTTGTAACTTTCCTTTTCTTCATCAGACACATACAAATAGTTGTACCACACACACACAGCACACACACACACACACACACACACAGACTCACACCCATAATAATCACACACAAATAGGCATGCATACACACACACACACATGCAAACTCCCCACCCCACCCCACACACAGGCACACACACACACAAACAAACTGCCTTGATTCCTACTGGTTTGTGGGAACTGATGTCAAGTCTACTGCCAGACTTCCACAAATATATTGATGTGTCTACTTCACTTTGTGACTCTAGGTATCTGTTCTTCCATCTATGATCCTATATGTATCTTTGCAAAACTGTCAGCAGGCAGACTGTTAGTCTCTTTGTCCAACTGCTAAACTGTATCTATGTCCATGGGAATCAATCCTTCACAAGTAATGTAGAGAAAAACCCACAAAGTTGATTGGGGGAGAGATATTGTTTTATATTTGAAGATGTTTTGAGAATTGACATGGGACAAAAGTTAAGGTGAGGAAAACTCTGTAAAGAATTCCAGTGAGAATGCCAAGATTAGCTGCTGGGAAGTCTGTCCAGTCGCAGAAAACCTGGGTGTACCATGTGGCAGTCCCTGGAGGGAAGTGCCTGTGTGTCCAGTCAATCCAAGTCTCAGAAGTTGCAGGTTTTCTGGTGGTGGGAAAGCATCTGAGGTTCCCCTTTTATAGAAACACTTTCTGTTGTCCTTCAGGGTCTTGGCCATGAGAGGAGCAGGTCTTTTAGCAGGGCCCTTTTTGGTGCCTCTATCTCCAAGGAGAAGGCAGGAAGCCCTCTGGGCTGGAGAATGGGCAGGAGTCTCAGGAAGACTGTAGGGATTTTGGGCAGAGGCAGCCCCAGTGGGTCTTGGCTGTCCTTGTTGGCTGGGGCTCTTGATCTCTGTTATGAATGAGACCATCATCGTCTGTCTGGGATGAGACCTCTTGGCTCTTGTACTTTGGAGGTGGCCTATGATGGTTTGCAGCCTCTTCTCTTGGGACCCCTGAAGCTGCAGGGCTGTGTGGGCCTCTGGCTGGCTATAGGATTCCTTGCACTTGCGGTGCTGGGGCCTGGATTTCTCTTCTGGCTGCCCAAGCCCAACTTTGTCCTTGCCAGCCTGGAAGTGAGCACCATCCCTAGTTCCAGTGTGCTTCTGCTGGGGTCCTACTGCAGGCCTGCAACCTGAATAGACTTGGGTTCTGTGCTGCCTCCTGAGCTCCCACCACGAAGTAATGTAGGCACCAGACCATAGTGGTCCCGTTCATTATTGAAAGCCTCTTCATCTAGTTCTGCCTCAGAGTAGAGATCAAATTGATCATTTGACAATTCTTTATATAAAATCGGATAAATTCTCTTACGTTTTGTTGAGGACTGATGAGCACTCTTTTCTCCTAGACAGTCCTAGCCTTGGCAAGTAGGGGAGTAGGGAGGGAATCTTTAGGAATAGAGTAGTCAATTATCTATGATGGCTGAGATGCCAGAGGCATTGGCGATTTGGTTTCACTTTTATCAAAAGGTGAATGGGAGTTTTCTAAAATAATCTTCAGTAAGGGCTAAGAGGTGATTGCCTTCTCTGGCCTCTTCTTCCTTTTTAAGGAGGTCTCTGATGATTCCCCAATAGCTAAAAAAGGACTTAGGGACATCTTCTCCTTGTTTTATCAAAGCATTGATATCTTTGCCTGCTTTTTTCCAAGTTAAAGGGTATATATCAGGACTATTCAATGCCAGCCATAGATATCTCTCGTCCACAAAACAAAAATATTTATTAAATATTTTTTCTTAACTCTTATCCCTCTCTACTTAAGAGACCCCTTCATCTCTTGAATAAAAACTGCCTCTTTGGACAGAACCTTCCACATGGTAAATGGAACAACAACTGAATGCCTAAGCTTACTTCTTGATGTCCACAACACTCTAGTGAAGTGTCCGGAGAGTGGTTGTACCTCATGGCCCACGTCTGGTGCCACTTGACCCGTCCAGCAGGTCCAGTTATTCAATGGTCTAGAGGGAACCTTCTCCTAAGAACCAAATTGGGGGGGGGGGGATAGAGAGATGAGAACCTTGTGCAATGAATTCACAGAGAAGCCGTCTGAGTAGCATCAAGGTCCCAATGTATTAGCAAGGCTCAAGGTTTAAATGCACAAGCAAAAGGGGAAGTACTTCTCAGCAGGGGGAAAGGGGCAGCAGAAATGCACCCCAGCAGGAGGTATGGGGCATTGGAAAAAGAGGAAGTACTTCTCAGCAGGAGGGATGGTGCGGCGGAAATTTTTCTTTTGGCAACTATGCAGAGAAGCAGGAACTTGGGGATATCAGGGTACACCTTGAGGTCAGGACATCCGGTGCTGACTTAGGGCTGGAACAATCTGTGGTTGTTCTCGGATCAGTGCATTAGTGGCCTGCTTTTGACCCCCTTTTCTTCTCGGGGGGGGGAGGTATAGAGGCCCAATTCAGAGATCAGGACAACTGTGTTGTCTTAATAGCTCCCAACAATTAGGAAGTGGCCATATCAAAATACAAAAGCTGTGTGAGTGTCTTATAGGAGGGAATATAAAGCATTTGGACAGGTAACAGGGATGCATTGCAACCTCTGTAATCAAACTGAGTAGCTTTAATTTGGTACTGCTACAGATGGCACCAAATATTGGGTGAGAACTCACTCTTAAAAATTAATTGGGAATTCAAGAACGGAAAACATGTACAATGCCTTAATATTAGGAGGTGGGGAGAATTGGTTTTTTAGCAGAGCTGCATAGTTTTTGCACAAGCAAAGTGGATTTTGGACTAGGACAAATAAGTGCTAACTTGGCCTGCATAACTCTGGGATTCAAGGCATGAGATACTTGGGCCCTTTCTGTAGCTTCTTCACTGGGGGCTCTGTGCTCAGTCCAATGGATGACTGTAAGCATCCACTTCTGTATTTGTGAGGTACTGGCAGAGTCTCTCAGGAGACCTTTATATCAGGCTCCTATCAGTAAGCACTTGTTGTCATACACAATATTGTCTGGGTTTGTTGATTGTTGTTGTTTGTTGATGGATCCTCAGGTGGGGCAGTCTATGGATGGTCCCTTTAGTCTCTGCTCCACACTTTATCTCTGTAATTTCTTCCATGGGTATTTTGTTCCCCCTTCTAAGAAGGATCGAAGTGAGCATCCACTTCTATATTTGGATGGAACACAGGGCCCCTAATGAAGGAGCTAGAGAAAGTACCCATGGAGCTAAAGGGGTCTGCAACCCTATAGGAGGAACAACAATATGAACTAACCAGCACCCCACAGAGCTGTTTCTCTCATTGCATAGGTAGCAGAGGATGGCCTAGTTGGCCATCAATGGGAGGAGAGGCCCTTTGTATTTCGCAGATCATAGGGACTTTGGGGATAGCATTTGAAATGTAAATGAAGAAAATAACTAATAAAAATGCCTAAAAATAAATAAAATAAAATGAAATAAAATAGATTGATAGAAGTATCCACACTCTGGTCTTCCTTCTTCTTAAGTTTCATTTGGTTTATTAATTGTATCTTGGGTATTCTGAGCTTCTGGTCTAACATCCACTTATCAGTGAGTGCATATCATGTATGTTCTTTTGTGATTGGGTTACCTCACTCAGGATGACATCTTACAGCTCCATCCAATTGCCTAAAAAATTCGGACTGTTTCTTCATTCCATTCCCTGTGTGTGTGTATGTCTGTGTGTGTGTGTGTGTGTGTATGTGTGTGTGTGTGTGTGTTTTCACAGATTTCATGAATAGATTTGTTCATTTCCTCTTTCAACACCTTTAACATTTCTAAAGGTTATTTTGAAGCCCTTACCTTGTGTTTCATATATATTACATTCTAAATTCTCACTGTAGTAGGCTTGATGTACTTTATTGGCGACATATGTTCCTCAATGTCATTCTGATTTTTCTGACATCTAGTCATCTGCGATTGGGGTGACTATAATTCCAGGTGCTAATATCTGGATATCTGACCTTGTCTTTGTTGGGTGTATATCCAGTTAATTGGATTCTCTCACAGACTTTAGGTCTTAGAAGAATGTGGTCACTGCATGTTGCCTGGTAGGAATTCTTTTTATTTTCTGCCTTGTGGGTTGATTTGGAATGTTGGTTAGATGCTTCAGTCCTACTCAGAATAGGAAAGAAAATAATCTCTGGATGTAGATGGAGTAAGTTATATTGGAGGGAGAGAGGAAGGGGAGGAAAGGGGGGGCAGAATCAGATTTGGAAGGAGCCTGAGAGAAGCACAGAGTGTCAGCAATTTGAAAGGAGGTTCATAGAAGTGGGAGAGAGAACACTGGGGATAGCCAGTAGAAAATCCCAGATGCCAGAGACACAATAAGTTCCCATTAGCCAAAATATTCAACAAAATAGAAAGAGAACCTGAAGAGACCTTACCCAGGGTATAGGTACTACCCTTGGTTGATGAATGAGGTCACCAACCCATCTCAAAAATGGTAATCTGGAATTGTTTCTGTCAAAAGGAAAGGCAGGGAAAAGAAGAAGCAGATAATGGAGGAAAGGCCATCCAGAGACTGTCCTACCTAGGGATCCAACCCATCTGCAGACACCAAACCCAGACACTATTGCTGATGTAAAGAAGCACTTGCTGAAAGGAACCTAGTATAGCTGTTTCCTGAGAGACTCTGCCAGAGCCAGACCAGTACCAATGCATATGCTCAGATTGAGCATGGGAACCCCAATGGTGGACTTAAGGGTATTACTGAAGAAGCTGACATGAGGGATATTTTATATACATATTTAGCCTCAAGTTTCTTTATATTTATTCATTAATATTCTAAAAATACACATTTACCAGTTATTCTTTATGATGAACAAAATGATGTGTTGACGTTTAAAACAATTATTAATGATTAAATAATATTAATTTTCCTATCTTAAGTGCTTGACATATTTTTGTCATGAGAGTATATGAGATTTATCTTAGCAAAACTATAATGTGCACTTTTCAACAATCAATAATTATCATGTCATGCAAGAAAGCTAAAAAATAATAAGCATTTTCTTTCTAACTGTGATAATGTTACCCTTGTAATGAGAGTTTGCAAACATTGTGTCTTCCTTCTTTTTGCAAAAAGTTTGGAAGATCTGGTATTTATTCTCTAAATGGTAGGTAGATTTAGGTGTTGAAGCCACTACTTACTGGATTTTTATTGATGAAATGTTTTATTTAGTTTTTATTTAATCTCTTTGCTTGTTGATCTTTTCAGCTTTTTTTTCATTTGTTTGTTATTATATGTATTTACATTTCAAATATTACTCTCTTTCCGAGTTTCCCCTTCACAAGCACCTATTCCCTCCTCCCTCCCCAGTGCCTCTATGAGGGTGGTCCCCCACCTGCCCACCCACTCCTTCCTTAGCAACCCAGCATTCCTTTAACCTGGATAATCAAGCCTCCAAAGGAACAAAGGGGCTCCACTCTCAGTGATGCCAAATAAGGCCATCCTCTGCTACATATCCAGGAAGTGCTATAGATAACCTCTGTATACTCTTTGATTGGTGGTTTAGTGCCTGGGAGCTTGGGTGGTCTGGTTGGTTGATGTTGTTCTTCCTATGAGGTTGCAAACCACTTCAACTCCTGCAGTCCTTGCTGTATCTTCCTCATTGGTGTACCCACTCTCACTTTGGCTGTGTACATTCACATCTTTATTGATGTAGCTCTGGTAGAACCTTTCAGGGAACAACTGTACTGTGCTCCTATAAGTAAACAATTCTTGGCATCAGCAATAGTGTCTGGGTTTTGGGTAAGCAGATAGAATGGGTCCCCAGATGAGGCAGTCTCTGTATGGCTTTCCTTCATTCACTGCTTACTCTTTGTCCCTGCATTTCCTTTAGACAGGAGCAATTCAGGGTTAATATTTTTGAGGTGGATGCATATTCTTAGCCCTCAATCGGGGGACTCACTAGTTATAGTTTTTTTTCCCCAGAATTTTTTGATTCATTCGTCTTGCCTTATTATTTTTTGAGAATTGTATGCATGCAATGCATCTTACTAATATTTATCTCCTTCCCAGCTCTGCCCAGATCTACTCTGCTTTCATTCCCACAAAACTTTTTTGTACTCTTTTCCATTTTAAGCCCATTAAGTCTAATTTGTGATGCATATACAAGCTGGGATGTGTGGTCTTCTATTGGATTATAATCAGTCTTCTTGGAGCCAAAACCTTAAAAAAACTGATGTTTTCCCAGCAACTGTCACTTGTCTATATCTTCTGAGTAGGCTGTACATCATGCTTAGATTTGTCACCACTCTGGGATTTTATCTAATTTTATGTGTCACAGGTCTTGTTAAGCTATCATAACTGCTGTGGATTAACATGTTCTGCCACATTCTTATATGCAGAGAACATTCTTATCTTATATTTATCCATAGCTTCTGGCACCTGTAAGTATTCCTCCAACTGAGCTACAAATCAAAGATGGAACTGTTGCCTTTATTATTGAACTATGTCTTCTTCTTCTGAAACTGTGTTTCTTTTCATGACCCTTCTTGTAGTCAAAATAACAGAGTTCCTTCAGAAATATGCTATGAATTCTGATATTCATTGATCAATTCTGATTTCCTCTGTGATGGATTGAATAAGAATGATCTCCATAACTTCATACATTCTTAATCATCTGGAGGGACTCTATTTGAGAAGTATTTGAAAGGTTAGAAGGTATTGCCTCAGTAGAGTCAGTATGGATTTGTTGAAGTAGGTGTGGCTTTCTTGGAGAGAATATGTCATTGAAATATGAAAACCCACACCTAGCCAAGTACAGCTTGCTCCTCTTCTGTCTGCACATGGGTCATAATATAACTCTCAGGTACTGACTTAGTGACTGCCTGTATGCTGCCATGCCTCCTGCTATAATGATAATGTGCTAAACTAGTAAAACTCTAAGTAAGGCCAAATTTAATGCTTTCTTTTAAAATAATTGCCTTGGATATGGTGTCTCTTTACAGCAAGAGAAGAGTGACTAAGATTTTCTCTAATCATCATAATTCCAGAAAGGAAGTAGAAGAGTTTGGTGTTCTGTAAGGGAGAAGATTTTCATTTCCCCAGATTAGATGATGTAGATGTTAAGACTGATGACATCCTACAGGAGGAAATTTCTAATAGCCACAAATTAATTGACAAGTCCCTTACTGGCATTCTGTATACCAAGAGACACTTTAGTTACTCAGGCAGATTGAAAATACAGTTTACTCAGGAAAACACTTGAGCAGAATTTACAGCAATGTGTTTTCTTTTCCTAAGAGTCCTTGTTTTTGTTCCATCCAAAAGGCAAACTGTATGCAGGAAATGTAAAGTTTCATTTTGACATTACTCCTAACCTTCAAACTGCCTCCAGGGACACATAGTGTTTTTTTTTTTATTTCATATTTTGATAAGCAGGAAAAATGTTTATTTTTCCCATTTATTATTTTCTAATGAGGTAACTCTTGAGTTTATGTATATCTATTTCCCACATGCAGAGTGGAATTGGAAAAATTAACATGGTTAGAGCATCATTATCCAGGAGAAATTTGCAATCCATGCTCCATAGTGCTCACTTAGCGATAGACAAGAGTGAATAACTACACTAACTACTGGCAAGTTAAAAGCACTGCGATGTACTTCCCCAAAATTGGCTGAGTTCAATGCATTGAATATTCCCAAATATTTGTGATTCTATCTTTAAAAAAATCTCCTGGTTACGTGGCCACAGGTTTAATTTAACTCATCAATAAGCAAACTAATAGTAGAAAAATATCTAGTCTTGTGAACTTGTAAAAAGAATGCCATCATATGTACTCATAGTCTGTCATGAAATTTTTAAGCAAAACCACATTAATCATTTGGGAACAGCAATACATCTATGTTTCCTATAAATTTTACATTATTTTTGTTATCTCTTGCTTCTATTTTATTTGGATTTGGCTTCAATTTTTTCTTTTAACACTTATTTTTACTTTAAAAAATACTGAGCTGTGTGTATGTTTGTGCGTATATGTATGTGTGTATGTGTGTATGTATGCATGTGTGTGCATATTTGTAGAGGCAAGAGGTTTAGGGTTCCTTCTGAAGCTACCATTGATTGTGAGCTTCCCAGTATGCACACAGGGAACTGTATTTTTTTTTTTGTAACAAGGAGAGTGTGCTTTTAATTGCTGAGACATCTTTCCAGCTCTACATGACTGTGTTCTACTGAGAAATTCCTATGCTCCAAACCACAAGAAAAGTGTATTAAATCTCTGGTGGTATAATTTAGTTCATTGAGTTTTTTTTTTAATTATTAATGAAGGACTTTGGGAATCTCTGTTGATTTGTTTCCAGGTATTGACACCTCTAGAGAAGAGTTCCTGACTTATTATTTCAGTCCTATATATAACAAATGGATGTTGATGTCAGATTTTTGATTAAGCTCATTCTCTATGATTTTGACTTCTGAAAAATAGTGTCATTATTACTATAGTTCTCTTTAGAACTGGTCTCCTCCCAAGCATAAAAACAAAACAACAGACGTCTTATCTGTCACAACTCTTCTGTTTTTAATGGTCAATTTAATTATGTTTCTTTCAGGGATTATCTCAACAATCAGAGGCAGAAATGCCTTCTCTACCTTTTATAATGTTTAACAATGCTGTCATACCTCAAAACTTATTCTACTACATTTGACAGCCATTAGCAGGATATCATGAAAAATTTGAAAAGTCAACCAATATAGAAGTATAATTAATTTGCAGTTTTTCTTTCCTAAATATAAGTACTGACACTTTCAGATGACTCATTATTGTGTGCTAAAGTTATTCAATTAAATATTTAAAGCAGTGGTTCTCAACCTGTGGGTTAAGTGCCCTGTGGTGTGTCACATATCAGAAATCATGTCTATCAGATAGTAATATTATGGTTCATAACACTAACAATTTTATGGTCATGACATATCAATAAAAATAATTTTATGGTTGGAAGTTACTAAAACAAACAAGCAAACAAAAAGCTATGTTAATGAGGCATATCTTTAGGAAAGTTGAGAACAACTGGTTTAAAACTACCCCTTATACTCTACAGGCAGCTTGTCCCTGTGATTGTACACTTTACTCATATGATTCTTCTTAACTCTAAGAGTATAAATTGTCTGATACTCTGATTAAAGTTGGTCATTGTTTGAGGCTTCAGCCTACCTCATTTAACAGCTCCATTTTTTCAGGTCTCACTGCCTCTAGACTGGTAAACATTAGGTACTTCTCTAGGATCTATGACCTTACCAGTCATGGGTAGTAGTCTGTGTTTACAAAACAGAAATAATTTCCCTCCTATTTAATAACTCTTACATCCAATTAAACAGCTCTTGACAACCTTCAAGATATAGGTGCCACCATTTCACCTTTAGAGGTACCATACCAAAATGGTCATTGTTGTTCATTGTTTTATAGCTGAGTAGGCTTTTCTTCCTTAGTTGTTTGCTTAACACCTTTGAATACTTAAGAGTTAGTTTCCAGGGAGGGATGTTTGAGGTTACTTCCAGATTCATACCTTTAATTCCTATGCTTGAAATGTACCGTGTCTTACATAAAAGTTTTGGGTGGCAACCAAAGGCAATGGCTATGTCATCTTGTGTTTGGAGAATCTCTTGGATTTCTTTGACCACCAACTTTAAGGAAGTTTTGCCATTCCTGGAAGTTGGGTTTTGTAAAATAGTCCATAAGACTTGAAGGGTGGGAATATTATCACATCTAAGGGTGGAACTTCATTAAAATGTATGTATACACATATGTGATATGTATTTTATATTACTTTTCATTTTTTTTGAAATTGTTATACAATAATATCCCTTCTTCCCTTTTTTTCCTTAGTTCAAATGAGAAAGAACATGTGGTGTTTGTCTTTTCAAGTTTGGATTTATCTTACTCAGTACATTTTTATTAGTTCTATCCATTGGCCTGCAAAATACATTATTTCTTCTTCTTTTTAATGTTGAAAATATATGGAAGGGTATTTAGCTTGTTTGCACTTCCTACTTATTGTAAATAGAATGGCAATAACTATTCCTTAGTTGGCTGTAATTCTTGTCTACAGGTGCAATTCCTATATGAATATATTCTTTCATGCCAGTATGTAATGGGTGTTGACCTTATTCATTCAGTTCTTATTAAGGGAGCTTTATTTTCCTTTAAAATTTAAAACCATTGAATATATCATATGTATTTTTAATTTTAAAAATTAGTTTATTCTCTTATATATTAATCATTATGTAGTTTCCCCTTTCTCTTCTTCTCCCAGTCCTTCCCTCCCCACTCTTTCCCCATCCATGCCTCCTCCATTCCCCTTCAGAGAAGGGCAAGTCTTCCAGGGATATCAAATATATGCCATATCAAATAGCAATAAGAATAGTTACCTCCCCTCATATTAAGGATGGACAACCCAGTAGAAGGACAAAAGCAGGCAAAAGCATCAGAAACAGCACCCAGTCTAAAGGAGCTCTTTTACTGAGATAAAATTTGTGAAACTCCCTGCTATGTCTAAATAATACAATATTGCAGCAGCTTTCATGTTCTTTGACTCCTACACTCTTCTCTCCCCATCTAAATGTATAGATTCCATGCAATCCCCATCAGAATTCTAACACAGTTATTTGCAGTTCTTGAAAATCAATTTCAATTCACATGGAAATATAAACACATGCATACACACACACACACACACACACACACACACACACACACACACACACATGTGCACACACAAACCAAGGTAGCTACAACACTCCTGAATTATAAAATAATAAAATAATTGATACCACTATCCCTGATTTTGCATTGTCCTAGCACAAAAACAGACCTGTTGACAAATGGAGTTGAATTGAAGACCTGGCTATAACCCACAAATGTATGGACACCTGATTTTGATAATGAAACAAGAAATCCACACTGGAAAATAAAAACGAATCTTCCAGAAATTGTGCTGTGAACAATTGTGAATGAACAAAGAAGAATTCAAATAGATCTATATTTCTCAACTTTCTTAAAAATTAAGTCAAATGGGTTAAAGATCTCTATATAAAACTAGGCACACTGAACCTGAAAGAAGAAAAAGTGGGGGAGTAATTTTGAACTCACTGGAACAAGAAAAGATTTTCTGAACAGAACACCATTAGCACATGCACAAACATCAAAATTTAATAATAATAATAATAATAATAATAATAATAATAATAATAATAATGCTCAAATAAAATTCAAAAGCATTGAGAAATAACCATGTTAATATTATTAGCAGAAGTTTAATGCTTCCTGAACGTGCAAGTCAGCTCTTCTCTGGAATTATCTCCTATAAGAACAAAGGAAATTGAATGATGACACTAACAAGACACTCTCTCCTTATAGTAAACACTAAGGTAACAGAACTCTGCGAACAATACAAAAGCTGAAGACCACTGAATCTCAGTAGCACTGCTGAGATAAAGCAATGCTCAAAGTAAATGTCTGTGTGTGCTTGTGTGTGTATGTGTGTGTGTGTTTGTGTGTGTGTGCGCACTTGTGTGCAGTCATGCACATGGCAAGCACATTTGTTCTGCAACCTTGTGGGATCTGGGAGACCATCTCAGTTCATCAGGTCTGACATGGTGCCACTGACTTCTGTGCATTTTCTGTCTACTCTGTCTCAAGCTCCTACCTTCTCTATTCCCAAGCTTTAATAAATCTTGTATCTCACAGGCTTCCCCTCGGCAATATCTTTGTTTTGTTGGTAACCTACTCTACTAATTTAGCACACCTTGGCTGAGCAGATGTCTCATGTGGAATGTAGCTCTCTTGAAATATGGAATAATCATATATTCTTTACAATATTGAAAGTCATTTCACTTTTGAAGTATATAGAGCCTTTTCATGATCATAGGTTCATTCTCCATCATTCTATATATTAGTATTCTTGTGTTCTATTTTAAAATTAACCCTTTTAATAAAGATATGTCCATTATGGTACTTATTATACTTTGGAGTGGGTTTTTTTTTTTTTTTTTGAGTCTGAGCAAATTTGGCATCTAAAAGAGATCTATTTATTTCATCTTTTTTATGATTTAGCATCTGCCCCATTTATTTTCCAACATCATAGGATGAGCTACATTTTCTAAGTTTTGCTTTATATGCTCATACAATCTCACAAGAATATACAGTAGATACAGATGTCAGAAATATCAAATGTAGTTGAAAATAATGGAATATATCTGAGCTTAATTATACCCAATATGCAAATGTTTAACACTAAATTTAAGAGTGAAGATATCAGTTCAGACATACCCAAAACTTTGCTGAAGATTCATAATTTTAAAACAAAACTGCATATGTATCAAAAGATGGCCTAATCAGCCATCACTGGAAAGAGAGGCCCTTTGGACTTACAAACTTTATATGCCCCAGTACAGGGGAACGCCAGGGCCAAAAAGGGGGTGTGGGAGGGTAGGGGATCGGGGGGGGGGGGTGAGTATGGGGGACTTTTGGGATAGCATTGGAAATGTAAACGAGGAAAATACCTAATTAAAAAAAAAAAAAACCAGGTTCAGAGTTGCAAAGAGGAGTAGGTGGCCTGGGACAACACAGTATATGTTGCCATATATTGTAAGGAACTTCCATAGTGATTCCCACATTGGATGGCCCATGTATAAAATAGAAATGTACATATAATATCCCATGTGTTCACATTTAAAGCTAGAAAAAAAAAATATCCAAACCTTAGATAGTAGGATACCTGACAGGAAAAGAAAGAGATGAACCTCAGTGAGAATTGAAACAAAGCAAAAAAGGAAAGGTTCAGTAAATTACATAGATATAATTCAGTATGCTACAAAATATATTTAAGATCTGTAATAATGCAGGACATAGATATTGGAGACTGCCCACGTTACCCATTATTGTTATGGCAATAGAATAATCTTGAGAAGTATTAGAGATAATCATTTTGTCAAGAAAGTAGGTAAGAGTTTTCATTTAAACAGTTTAAACACTTCTGTTCATCACTGTTGAGTGGCCATGCAAAGAATCAGTGTGGGACCTGACATAGGTTGTGAGGACATAGGTCCAGAGACAAAGTTCTATGTGATTAGAAGTGAGATGTGCTATAGAGAAAAGCAGGGAGTGTTTTCATTGGGGAATATAAGGCTGACTTGCAGGAGTAGGAAAAAGATGATCTGTGTGTGAATATGACCTGAAGGCTGAACAGAGATAGCTGTGTCCATGGCAACCGTGATTTCTCAGTGCTTGTACCTCATCCCCAACACAACATAGATTGCTTTTGTTGGACTAATTTGAACATTGTCAAGACAACAGCGATATTTTGCTATAATTCAACCTCTGCTTCAGACATTTCTCAAGCCCTACATGTTCCAGAATATCTTGGGTATACAATAGTAAAGAACTGAGCATTCCATATTCTCCTCTGCTAGGGCATCTTGAAGACATTTCTTCACTTAACACATTTGTGAGCAGAGAACACTGATAAGAACTCAGCCTAATACTGGACATACTAGCTCCTGGAAACCTGCAAAAATGTAAGTGATGTTTAAAAATATGAGTCGTTAAAACAAAACAAAACAACAACAAAGAAAAAAAACTTATAATCCTGCAGCAAATGTTGACAAAGCCTCAGGGAAAAAGAAATCCTAAAACACTGCCTGAGGGGGTGTCAATTAGTCCATCCACTGTGGGAATCACTGTGAAAGATCCTTACAATTCTAGGAAATATAGTTGAATTGCAATTTAGATACTCCAGTTTTAAGTACATTCAAAGATGAGTCAAAACCTTCATACAATAGAGACAACTGCACACCAACACATATTGATTCATTATTTGCAATAGCAAAGAGAGGAAATTAACCTATTCTCATGAATGAATGATTGGGAAAAATAATAAATATATACAGTGTAATATTATTCATTTATCATTTTTGTTTGAGAATGGCACACTATTAACCTCTCCTCAAACTTGTGACTCTCCCGTCCCATCTTACTTAATGCTGGGTTTATAGGTATGCACCCTATTCAGAACTTAACTCATAGATTAGGGGGCACAAGGGATTTCCTTCATCAGTTCTTATGTTGTTGTTGGAGAGAAGGTTATATCTCAGCAGCAAACCCTTTCTAGTCCTTCCTTTATCTTCATCTGCTTCCTTCCTTCCATCCGGTGCCCTTCCTAGAGGATGTGGGGCTCCTATACAAGTTTTGATTCACCATAAACAAAGTTGTGGCTGGTTTATATCTTTCTCCAGTCTAATAGTACCTTCCCTATCAGCTATTGGATGGTTTCACTTTCTTATCTCTGTGTTGTCTATCAAAAGCAGAAACTTTACTTTGTGCAAGGTTTGGTTTTGGGATTTAATTCTGTTGTATTAATATTTACAATATGTAAACATCTCTGGGCACATCTTTACATCTGGGCTGTTCAGTGCATGAGGAATAGTTATGACCTATGATCATTTTCAACTTTTCTTCTTTACCAACCATAAATTGTTTTCTAGATTTTGATTTACAGTGAGAAATATGTTACTCTCCCTTCCACTTCCACAATTAGGACATTGTGGATTTATTAATATGACTAAATTTGGCATTTTTCATGGATTCTGAGTAAATAAATGTACAGCATGTGAGTTGGCAATTGAGACTACATTTATTTTTGGATTACTTGTTTTATATGAGTACAACTTTTAGGATACTGACACAAATAAACTAGTAATATATTATATAGTATTGATAATATTATATAATAATAATTTAATTTAATAATAATTTAATAATATTATATAATAATAATTTAGTTGCCTGATGTGATACTATAATATAGTTATAGGTCACTTTAAAATATCATAATACTGAAATTTTGCAATACTTTAAAATATTATAAGAATTACTAAAATACAGTATATCTATAAAGTAAGTGTAAGTTGTTGGGATACATACCAATTCATCTATCCACGCCATGACCACAGAAACACATTGACTTTAAGAAAACAAAATAAGAATTTGGGGAAAATACAGTAGAAAAAAAGTACAGTATGGCTGAAAGTATTTAATGAAATGAAAATTGTATATAAATAACACATACAAATACACAGAGAGAGACAGAAAGAGAGAAAGAAAGACAGAGACAGAGATGGAGAGAATGACAGAGAAACAAAGAATTGTACTTGCTGGGTACTGTGCCCTACCTTGAGTCAGTCTGAACATATTTTCCTTTGGCCCTTCTTGATTTAATTGCCTGATGTGAAATCCAGAAACATTAAGAACACTACCCCTTTTATCTTAATGCCAAGGACTGGCATATAGTTCTCCCCTGATGAATTTAATCATGTTATGTAGTAGATGTGATTTAGTTAAATCTCTGTAAGAAAAAAGAGATACGAATTGAACCAGATTGATTATAATTGCTTAAAATGAATCAGTATCCATTAGAAACTTTAGATTTTCATATCTATAGAGAATAGTAAATTATTAAATATTCATAATTATTTCTGTTTAGTGATCTAAAAGGATATCAAATGTAAAATTCATTATGCTGCTTGACAATATGATTATCTAAAATTGTATTTTCATCATGGATGGCTAAGAAAATATTTAATATAACAAGTAAAGTCATATATATAAAATAATAAGGAGGCAGAGGAAGATGGATCTCTATCAATTCAAATCCAACCTTGTCTACATAGCAAGTTCCAGGATAACCAGGTCTGTATAATAAAACTCTATCTAAGTAATAGTAATAGTAATAGTAATAGTAATAGTAATAGTAATAGTAATAGTAATAGTAATAGTAATAGTAATAGTAATAGTAATAGTAATAGTAATAGTAGTAATAGTAATAGTAATAGTAATAGTAATAGTAATAGTAAAGTAATAGTAATAGTAATAGTAATAGTAATAGTAATAGTAATAGTAATAGTAATAGTAATAGTAATAGTAATAGTAATAGTAATAGTAATAGTACTGTAAGGGATAAAAGAAACATGGGAAGGGGGATCAATAGTAAGAAATTGTGTAAATTCAGTGCTCATGTATGAAATATAATTAAAGTAGAATAATTAAAATAGCCCAAATAAACAAACAGCAACAAAATATATTTTTAAGTAAATGTTGACTGAGAATGTAGGTAATTGGTAAAGCATTTGTCTAGGATATACATGATCTTGGATCTAATACTAGTATCATTAAAAAGTGAATGATTATGCTTAAGGCAATATAAATCTTACAAAAACTGTGACGATATACCACAAATACCATCTCTGATCATCCAGAATACCCACAATGTAATTTAAACACTACAGATGAATTATTTGCATGGAATGGAAAATTATCAGGTGATTCTATTCTTAAAATAATTGAATAGCAATCAATAAATTGGAGAATTAAACTAAGAGACAATTCTGTAGGGTGGTGTTGATGCTAAGGTCCTGTTCCCCCATTGGTTCTTGGCCTGTCAGTAAAGATAGCCATGGGATAATTGCTGGATGGAAGGTACAGACAGGCCTTCCAGGTCCCTGAAGAAAAAGGTGACAGATGCAAGGGAGGAGATGGGAGTCATGCTTTGGAGAGAGAAGAACCAGGCAGTCATGTGAGATCTATGGAGGAAAGATGAGCTGTGGCTGCTCCTAAAGGTGGGTAGTTGGAGATGTTTAGCAGGGACTAGATTCAGTTCCAGAACTAAAATTAGGGCAGGTAGGAGGTGCGGAGCTAAGCATAATGATACAGGCATGTTTTCCAGGTAGGAGATAGTAGTGCACAGCAATTGTGTTAAAAAGGTAAGTTGGAAATTAATAAGTGTGTGTGTGTGTGTGTGTGTGTGTGTGTGTGTGTGTGTGTGTGTGTGTGTGTGTGTGTGTGTGTGTGTGTGTGTGTGTGTGTGTGTGTGTGTGTGTTATCCATGGATTGAAGGGAAGCTGGGCAGGGGTAGGTAGTGTGTGCCCATTCCTGGAGCATAGGTTGGGTAGCTAAAAAGCCACATACAATATAGGTAACATAGAAGGAGTGGGGGAAGCATCATAATCTGTTAGAACTTCTGAGAAGTTGGGGGAAACAGCCACTGCCCTGGCCTCAGATCCTTTCTGCTGTCTCACCAGTGTTCCTAGGAACCATCTTAGATCCAATGCAAATGCCATGTACAGATAATTGGGACCCTTTGAGACATCTGAGAAGCCTGTGGTGCCTCTCTCTCCATCTCACTTTTTCCTTAACAAGGTTAATTCCACATCTAGCAAGGTCCTCCTTCTGTTTCTATTTAAAGGTTAAGATTATCCAAGAGGAACAACATGGTGTGCAACTGTAGGGTCTTGACATTTTGAGGGATGAGGAATGCCTTGTTTATCCCTGTCATATACCTGTTAATACATATCTATTGGGGTTTCTCATTAGAGTGTAGTAGAGGCAAAGCATATTGGCCACCACTGACTTGATGAGCCTTGGTCTAATTAGGGAAGTCCTAAGTAACTATCTGAGCCAGTAGGATGAAATCCTCTGAGCACATATCTTCTGTTAGACAAAAGCCTACCATCTCTGAGGCCAGATTTAATTACTTGTTAAATGAAAAGGCTAGAGTAGAGAGGATGGGGAACTAGTTCTCTCTAATTTCTGTATTACGGTACATGGTAGGATATAGGAAATCACCACTAACAGGAACAAAAATGGCACATTCCTTATAGCAGCATAAAAGAGTGGCTGGGTATGTGCTTGAGAATTAGCCATTATTATAGCACACATCAGTAGGAAAATGGTATAAGGTCCTGTATTTGGTCCTTCTGGAGACATTCTCTGTGCCAATTTTACAAGAATTTCAGCTGGGGACATAGTTACCACCTATGTTTTTCTGCAAGGCTGTCCTCAGTGGTCCCATTTGTGCTACCTGGACTGTTGGCAGTACAGGACTTGATAAATCTGCCAGCAATACAAATGGGCTTATGTGGTCCTTGTGGAAAGACACATACAAATCCTGGTCCCATTGTTGGCAGAAGGGCTGGAACCTTCCTTGGTCTGTAGGGTTGGGTAGAGATCTTGCTTGTCAAAATTTAACACTTTTTCTATTAATTTATCCTCTAGTAAAGTCCCCCATATCCCCACTAATTGTTTGTTTAAGAGAGGAGTGGAGACTGCTCAACAATATCTTGGCCTTAAGAGTTATGGGGTATTACAGTTGAGTGGGAAATACCAGTCCTATAAAAGGGAGGCAAAGAATGCACTAATGTATGCTGGCCCATTTTCTGCCGTTATAACATAAAGAACATGCATGTCCAGCATAGTTGTTCTCATAGTGGGAATCACCATCTTGGTATTTGCTTTGGGTTACACTACAGCAAAAACATAAGAGAAAAATTCATACAGACATTAATATATTTTAAACTCCCAAATTCAGGGATGTGAGTGACACCAAGTTGCCATAATGAGTTAGGCAAAATGAATAAAGGCATCAGAGGTTTAACTTCCCCAGGCTGCCATGGTGCCAAAGGGATGAGCAGGCTGTACGCTGAGCAGGCACACACTAAATGTTTGAATGGGGCTGGAGTAAGATTAGAGAAAAGTCTATGTAACAAATGGGCAAATTTTTGGAACCATGCATGTAGGGATTGCACTACTTCTAACTGGATGATAAAAAGGTAGAAAACAGCTGGTTTATTTCTTAGTTGCCTTACAGGATTAAGATTACCTAGTAGATTAAGATGAAGATGAACATGTTTGATATAAAAGTGTGAGGCCATTTGCTCATTGATTGTTTTGTATCATAGTCAGGTGTGAGGGTCGACCTGAGGGCTTGACAAAAGCTGATGGTAGAGATCTGATTACATTGATGGCATATTGGCTATCCCTGAAGATGTTGATGTTCCCTAGCCAATACTAAGTATAGTTAAAATGGCTAGCAATTTACCTAATTGAACTGGACTGTTGAAGTATTGTTTAAACACTTTTGGAGTAGAGTTATTAGAGCTATATATGACAGAACCAAAACCATTCTTAGAGGCATCCATAAAGTCAGAGGCAGCATGTGGGATGGGCCTTTCAGAAACAAAGTGCCTATTGGATATGCTCATCATAGGCAAGTTGGAAAAAAAGATCATGATTACAGAAATGATTATCTAACTTCCCATGATAGCTAACAAGGAATTCCTGAGCTATATGGTGAGAGTTAAATGCCCAAAAAGCAAACCCTGAGGAAAGGGTATCACAGTTAGGCCTGGGTAATGATAAAGAAGTGGTAAAGAGGAGGGTTTTTTTTAGCACCCTGAAAGCTGTTAGAAATTAACTATCAACAAAATGGTTAACACTAGGTGCTGAAAAGCAATCCAAGTGTCTTAGTCAAGGTTTCTATTCCTGCACAAACATCATGACCAAGAAACAAGTTGGGGAAGAAAGGGTTTATTCGGCTTACACTTCCATACTGCTGTTCATCACCAAAGGAAGTCAGGACTGGAACTCAAGCAGGTCAGAAACCAGGAGCTGATGCAGAGGCCATGGAGGGATGTTCTTTACTAGCTTGCCTCCCTTGGCTTGCTCAGCCTGCTCTCTTATAAACCCAAGACTACCAGCCCAGAGATGGTTTCACCCACAAGCGGCCTTTCCCCCTTGATCACTAATTGAGAAGATGCCTTACAGCGGGATCTCATGGAGGCATTTCCTCAACTGAAGCTCCTTTCTCTGTGGTAACTCCAGCTGTGTCAAGTTGACACAAAACTAGCCAGTACAATTGAACCCTTGTCAACTTGACACTCAAACACATCACTAGAAAGCCTCAACCCTTACATTCTTATTCATCCCCAAGGTTTAAATAACTTTAAACACCCCACAGTCTTTACATATTCTTAAAAAATTTCAAGCTCTTTAAAATATCCATCTCTTTCAAAGTCTTTTGACAATTAAAAAAGTCTCTTAACTGTGGGCTCCACTAAAATAGTTTCTTCCTTCAAGAGGGAAAATATCAGGGCACAGTCACAATCAAAAGCAAAAATCAATCTCCAACCTTCCAATGTCAGTGATCCAACTCATGATCTTCTGGGTTCCTCCAAGGGCTTGGGACACTTTTCTAAACAGGCCCTTTGTAGTACACGCATCATCCTCTAGACTCCAGATGCCTGTACTCCACTGCTGCTGCTGCTTTTGGTGGTCATCTCATGGTACTGGCATCTCCAAAACACTGCATGACCCCTTCAGTCCTGGGCCTTCAATTGCAACTATGGCTGCAGCTTCACCAATGGCCTTCCATGACCTCTCATAGTGTCGAGCCTCAACTACTCTTCATGACCCCTTCATACTTTCAAAATCAGTACCACCTGGGTGACCCTTACATATTACCAAGTCCCGCTGCAGCAGGAGTACAACCTTGGCTATCTCTGGAACACATCCTCTTTGTGCTTTCAGAAAACACTTCCCAGAAGATGTCACCTCAATGATGCTGGTCTCTTCTTGATCACCACTAATTTCTTAGCTCCAGCTAACCAGCATCAATAGTCCCAGTAATGCCAAGTTTTTGCTTTAGTAGTTCTGGTATCTTGTTAATCACAGCTCATTCTTCAGCCCCAGCTAACCAGAATCACAGAATCTTCACAATCAAAACAGCAATGGCCCTGAAAAGAGTCTTTAATTTTCCCTCTGAAATTTCACAAAACAGACCTCCATCTTCTGGACTGTTTTCAACATTATCTTCCAAGCTCCTACACAACATCTGACAGAACTCTTAACAACAAATGGATCTTCAAGCCCAAAGTTCCAAAGTCCTTCCACAGTCCTCCCCAAACACGGTCAGGTTGTCACAGGAATACCCCACTCTGCTGGTACTAATTTGTTTTAGTCAGGGATTCTATTCCTGCACAAACATCATGACCAAGAAGCAAGTTGTGGAGGAAAGGGTTTATTTGGCTTACACTTCCATGCTGCTGTTCATCACCAAAGGAAATAAGGACTGGAACTCAAGCAGGTCAGGAGCTGATGCAGAGGCGATGGAGGGATGTTCCTATCTGGCTTGCCTCTCCTGGCTTGCTCAGCCTGCTCTCTTATTGAACCAAGATTACCAGCCCAGAGATGGTCCCACCCACAAGGGGCCTTTCCCCCTTGATCACTAATTGAGAAAATGCCTTACAGCTGGATCTCATGGAGGCATTTCCTCAACTGAAGCTCCTTTCTCTGTGGTAATTCCAGCTGTGTCAAGTTGACACAAAACTAGCCAGTACAATCACTAATATATATTGCACAGAAAATTTAAAGAATTTCCTTATACATGGCAATAAACAAGCCAGTAATTAAAGCATATTTAAAGTATACAACGGAATTCAAGAGAATTATACTTAATAATATAGTACATGGAATGATAAATGCTCTGTTTCCATGACAATCACAGGAATTAGAATTTTTTCATGATTTCTATATTTGTAAAACACAAACATAAAGCAGTAACAGAGCAGCTTTTCTGCAGGTGAATAATCATGTGTTATTCACAGTCTATTGAATTTTACTTTAGAAAATATGACACATTTGGTTCTGACAAATCTAGTCATGACAAATGGCTGAAATGGGCTAGAATATAGTGCTAGTCAGCAAAATGGATTAGAAACAAGTATGCAAGTAACAAAATTTACATATATTTATACATAATGCAGTATATGTAGGAAAAAATGAAACATGTAACATATTCATAGCCTTTAGTATGTTATATTAGTGTATAAATATGTACAATGTATATAAAATGAAGCATATCTGTAAATAGATTTGGAAACTACCTTAATTGATATGGTGTATGATCTATTATTGTCATCTATTCTAGTGATGTATAAATCTTTTGTGGAAGAACAGATTGGTATTTATGGGGTTTTTTTGTTTTGTTTTTTGTTTTTGTTTTTGTTTTTGTTTTGTTTTGTTTTTTCAAAATTAGACTAAACAGGAGATTTTTTTTACAGGAAATAGTAGAGGATAATATTGACATAATTATCACTTCTCAAATTGATATTTTCAATTAAATGATCAAAATGTTGTCAATGGTATGACTGAGCCTCCACCTGACAGAACACATATAAAGCAGGGAGGCAAAGAGATGCAGAGTCCACTAGTAGGTGAGCAAACATTGGTGACTTCTGATCTAGAGAACCAGCCACCTCCTTGAAGACAGGGCTATCTGAGTCAAGAATATGAATCCCAGTATGTCCCTTCCTGTCCTCAGGAGTAGACATGAAGGCAGGTGGCACCCAAGCAACCTGAAGAATCTTCTGGAGAGTCTTTGCAAGGAGACCAAATGAGGAAAGTTCTTCAAAATGCTGAAAGAACTCATTTTCTTTGCCCATTCTTTCTAACAGCTTGACAGAGGTTGGCTTCACGAAGACCAGGAAGTGCTTGAGGAAACATTAACTCCAGTCCCTTTTGCCAAGGACTTAGACACAAGTTGGTCATTAAGGTCTAGGGAAACAGAAGTGACCTCTGTCTCCCAGGCATAGAAAGATCCCAGCACAGTTCCACTGGGACCAGGTCCAAGTCCCTGCTGGGTCTTTTGCAGGTTGTTTCATCTATGATGATGGCAAATCTTTTTACTCCTAGGAGCTGCTGCCCTGCAAAAATAGGGAAAGTACCTGTTAAGCTGAGAACAAGAGGCCTGTAGCAAAGGCATCTCCAGGCAAGTCTCCAAGCTGGAAAGATGTGAGTCCCATTCCTGCTCCTGAAATTCCAGACTTCCACTCCAGTGGCCAAGGCTACCACTCAATCACAGGGTAATGTCCCAGAGGAGTCTTCCTTGCACCCTGAACAAGAAGCCTCGCCATGGGTGTGGGCACATAGGATGGACTTCAAAACACTAATAGATTCTGATTACAGGCCTGCAGCAGCTCTCCTGCAGATATCCCACTAAAGGTTTCTTGCTAAAGAGCCCATTGGACCCTGGGTTACTCACTTCCAGGCATCAGTGGAGAAAACTGAGCCAGGGCAGCCAAAGGACCCATAGACACCTATAGCTGCAGGAGTCCCAAGTGTGTGAGTTCACATGCTCTGAGAGCTCACATCTAAAGCAGAAGAGCCAGGAGGCTGTAAAGGTGACAAACAGTGATGATCTCCCGCCACAGACAGATCAAGAGCCCAGACCATCAGCAAGGTTCTGGATCTGTAGGGCAACCTCTGCAGAAAAATGAGCACAGGATTCCTTCTGCCTTTACCCATCATCTAGACCAGAGGGCTTCCTACCTGCCCTCTGGGATAGGAGGCAGCCGCAAAATAATTCCTGCTAAGAGCCATGCTCTGCTCATGCACAAGGCCCTCAGGAATTATAAAAACAGTTTCTCCAGCAAGTGAACCTTGATTAAAGTAAAAGCAATCCCTGAATAACCCAGGTAGCAAAGATGTAGTAGAATAATATCAAATCTGAAATGAAGTTTGTACATGGCTGGGATATTGGTAAGTGTATATGTTTGGAAAGGTATGTGCAACTAGCTTGTAGGAAATTGGAAGGAATTGGAAGGAATGGAGGGACTGCCATCAAGACGGTGGTGCAGGTATGCAAGTTCTGATGTCCAAGCCCATCTCTTGTAGAAGAAATTAATAGAGATTTCAAGTTCATTCAGTTTCCATAAAGAAAAAGACACATAACATTTATATGTATAAGAAGCTTTACTACCACTAGAGCTGGACAGATATAAACCTTCTAAGTTAATGAGTCCACTTCCCTGTTAAAAACCTTGAGGAATGATTTGCCAAATTCTGCCTGGGCCACCCTTAGTTCAATTGGTGAGCCCTCATGACCATGCTCTCACAATTCACCCTCCCAATGGCGCCTTCTACTCTCTATTCATCTCCCTGTTCTCCCTCATCGTCATAAGCCCAGCCATAGAAGCTCTGCATAAGTGCCTTCTGCCCTTATTGACCTATCAGTGATAACTTGGTGAGCAAGTTACACAACATCCCTTGGTGTACATAAGGATCTCATCTCTGAGGTAACCAGAGCCAGTACTTCCATGCTTACAAAACAGCAATAGACCAAACCTCAGCACTTCCCCTTTTTGTCTAAATAAAAAGACTCTTTCTCAAGCAATAATAAACAACATACAGTAGGAACAATTATGCAACACTTATGAAGATTATTAGGTAAGAGTAACATTTAAAAGTCCAGTTTGTTTATATTTGGTAGCTCAGGAGTAAGTATTTTATTATTTATCCTATCTTGGTAAGTTCAAAGTTTTGAATCTAAATCATTTTCTATCCTAACTTATATTGTTATCCTAAAAAATCTTAGACATAAATATCTTACGTGTATAGTAAGACTATCACTATCTAGTCTTTACCTCCATCAGAGATCTGTAAAGGAATAAATTTTACTTGACTATGTAGGAAGCACAGGAATGCAGTTTACAAAAATTGTAGAAATGATAAAGACAGGTAGCCTCCTGCACAGTTTGGATTATTCCCTAAAAGTTTTAAGTGTTTACCTTCAGCTTTTTTGACCAGAATACCTGCCATTTCTGATGTGCTGCAGGAAATTTGAAGGACTTGCTTACTGTGCTTAGTAGAGGACAACATCAACTTTTCCTTTTTAGGCAGATTTTTATCAGCAGATAAAATTAGGGCAATTTCTTTGCCCAGTGTCTAGATTGCTACAATCACAGCAACTCCATATGGAGATTTTTGATGCTCATCATCTTTTTCCAAGTAGAATGGGGGTACTTCTAGGAGTGGATATGTTTAAATGTCAAAAGTGTTCTTAAATTAATAAAATTTTGTTTAAATAACATAATCTTTGAGTCTTTGAGTATTTTTGAATACAAATTAACTATTTATATGAGTTTTGAACAAACATTGCCTGTCTCCAGCTATCTATCATCTGTTCCACGCAGAATATACATTTCTGTGTTATTCCAGATTAGTGTCTAACATGGCTATTAATTGGACTATTTACTTGCCTTGCTTAAATAGTTTTCTAATAGCTGCTTTCAAATGGATTAGAACTTTATATAGTATCTTTTAAAATGATACTACAATAACTCAAATAAATATTAAAAATGTATATACCTTATGTATACTAAAAATAAGCTTAAATTTGTATCAATACACTGTACCACATAGCAATGTATCAAAACTAAAGTTAGTTTTGTATCAATATCAAAATTCTGTAACAAAATATAATCTCATTTTTTCCTCAAAATACAAAGATATCTACCAAGGTAAGATTATAGTTGTAAAATGGTTTTGGTTTAAGAGTAGGTTTAATAGTCTACCCATTTTGTATGATATTCTTATAATATTTCTATATACCCTCTTTTCTTTTCAATTCCTGTTCCATTATCTTTGAAAGAAAAAAGGACAGAAGGAGGAAAATGAGAGGGAAAAGAAATCCCTGAATCTAATTCTTCTCCTCCCTATCCAATATTAAAACTATTTGTAATCATACCCTAAAATTACCAAAACCATCCACCACATCTTAAGAGACTGGGACAATGGTCTTCTAATAATTGCTTCCAGCTGAATTGTGGTGCAGGTTTAATTTTCAGTGGACCAAGAAAATGAAAAAAAAAAAAAAGTTTGGTCTTAAAAAAGCTAGCTATAATCATTTGTTGTCCAGTCTCTCTATGCAGAAAAAGTACAAGTTTAATGAAGTCCCAACGAGAACAGCATGAAAGGCTGGACCATGTAAGCTAGCTGTTCTGAAGTTTTCCCAGAAGCAAGTCTCCAATGAAAAGAGTAATTTGAATCTGAATCAGGTGCCTAGCACCCTTGAGAGTGAATCTTGCCAGGATTTTTCTTTGCCCTTCTATTCTACAATAAATGCAACCTTACAAACAATATACAGTTCTGTAAAGACATCTGTATGAAATGTGCAGGGCATGACTTTCTCCTCTTTGTTTGAGAAAGTAAAAGACAGTTGATTTTCTTTAGAAGTTAGCTTGATTATATAATGGAACTGCCATGAATCTCCATTTCTGCCATCTGAAAGGATGGTATGCAGTATCAATTATGAGAATTCTGTGGCCAATAAGATTTATTGGCCATGGAAGTGAAGTTTTGGCTAGAGATATTTGTATGTCTTAGCCAGTCTCAGAGCTGTTCTCAAGTACAGAATCATCAAATATAAATTATCTCTTTTGATCTTGATTTGTTTCTTATTATCTATAGCCAAAATCTTAGAGGTGTCAGCATTTACTCTAGGCTTTGCCACACAGCTACCTGGCAACAATCAGGTGTTCCTGACTCACTATGGAAAGGAATCATTGCCCTCTCCTCACTCTCTTGCCCTTATCTTCTCCTCTTGCTCCTGCTCCCTTACCCTCTTCCCCCTCTCTCCCTCTTCCCTCACCCTCTCTCTCCTCAAGTTCATGGCCCGCCTCTACTTGTACTCTTCTTCTCTTCTCTTCTCTTCTCTTCTCTTCTCTTCTCTTCTCTTCTCTTCTCTTCTCTTCTCTTCTCTTCTCTTCTCTTCTCTTCTCTTCTCCTTTTCTCCACCGCCCCTGTCTTTCTCCATCAAATCTGATTTTTATAATTTTCAGTGTAATCCAAAACCTTTTCTTCTTTCCTGTTGTATAAATACAAATCCTCTCTTCCAACAAAACATGTTCCTTGTCCAGCAATTTGAAGTCTTAAAGATACAATTTCACAGGTCCAATTTCAAAGCCCATTTTCTACCTAGGTCTGCTCCATTTTGGCCTTTCTCCAAGAGGATGTACAACACCATCATAATCAATATTTCTAAGCAAAAACTTATATAGTATCTTTAAAGGGAAATGTGTGATTTTGAGTTTTACACTATCATTTGCAAGCAGCTGTATCTATCAGCAGAGTTTCTGGCCCGACTTTATTGTGTGGAACAAGCCTGTCTAGAATTATATACATATGTCTGTATATGTCTCCTGTGTCTGATGTGTTTTATCTCAGTTGTTGTGTTGCACCTGGTCATACTCCTATCTCTTTATTTACATGGAGAGCCATGTTGGCATGTTATCTGTTTGTGGCCACAGCAGCAAACTTAGGCATGTGTTTCTTCACACCATGACTGCAAAGCACTAATTCCCATAGGACAGGACAGGGCCAATCAGCCTTTCTAAGCTTGGGAGAATCTGAACGTGTTTATTTCATAGCTGTGAACTCTGGGAAGATCTCACAGGGGCTGCCATAGCTGCATTTAGTCCATGTGTAACCCAGAGTTGGTTCCTCCCACTCAGCTACAGCTGTACTCAGCCCTTGAGAGAAGCCTCAAATTCTGTGTTTTAAAATTCAGTAGGGGCTTCTCAAAACAGACACCTTCTATACTATCTCTGCATGTTCCTGCTCCTGGTCTAGGAAACTTTCTTTTCATCTTCTTGTCTTGTGTAATTCTAGTAAGTTTTGGATTTGTTCAGCTTTTCTCCTTCCCCTTCCCCTTCTTTCCCTTCCCCCTTCCCCTTTCCCCTTCCCGTTCCCCTCCCCCCTTCCCCTTTGCCCTTCTCCCTTCCCCTCTTTCCCATTTCCCCCTTCCTCTGTTGCCCCTTCCCCCTTCCCCTTCTTCTCCTCCTCCTCCTCCTTCAAGAGACCAGAACTCTTGTGGGTCCTTGTAATTTAAATTTGAGTTCTAAGTTCTTGCTCTATGTTGGGTGTATTTTGTAGAAGGCAGATCCAGGATCTTCCTCCCAACTCCCTGCTCCAAGAAACAATACTCAGACTTCAAATATATTTACAAATACCTTGGCCATATAACTTGGCTCTTCTTTGACTAGGTCACTGCTTAAATTAACCCATTCATTTTAATCACATTCTTCAAACTGGCAATCAACCTGTGCTCAGGTTCCATGTTTCTATCACTTTTTGGCTAATCTTGCCCCTGGCTCTGTCCTGAAATTATTTCTCTTCTCAGATGCCTCACTGTCTATTTCCTGCCTAAGCCATGGGCCATTAAATTAATTGACAGGTATCATATCCATACAGACATAACATATTCTCTATATAGTCATACTGCTACCAGCAATGGAGGAGTGATCATCATGCTCCAAGTTCTAACCAGTATGTGATTTTTGTGGAGGTTTTTATCTTAGTGCCTGAGCTATTGGTGTTATGTTCAGGAAAGTGTCTCCTGTGCTAATATATTCAGTGCACTTCCTCACTTTCTCTTGTATTAGATTTAGTGTGTCAGATTATATTTAGAGGTTATTGACCTACTTGGACTTGAGTTTTGATCAGCGTGATATATATGGGTCTATTTGTGTTCTTCTACATTCAAACATCCAGTGAGACCAAAATTATTTGTTGCAGATGTTTTCATTTAGTTTTTCCATTATATTTTCTTTTCACTGTTTTCCATTATAGTTTTTGCTTCTTTGCCAAATATCAAGTCTCTATAGGTGTGTGGTTTATTTCTGGGTCTTTTATTCTATTCCACTGATCAACCTGTCTGCTTTTCTACCAATATATTGGAGATTAATTACCATAGCTTGTCATCAGGACTGGAGAGACCTCAGAAATTATTTAGTTGTACAGGATTGTTTCAATATCCTGAATGTTTTGTTTTTCCATGTGAAGTTGAGAATTTTTATGTCAAGGTCAGTAAAAAATTGTGTTGTAATTTTGTTGGGGATTACATGGAATTTGTATGTTGCTTTTGTAAGATAGCCATTTTTTTCTCTGTTAGTGCTATGGATCCATGACCATGGGATCTTTCCACCTTCTGGTATCTTCCTCAATTTCTTTCTTCAAAGACATGACAAGCATGTCACACTGGTCTTTAACTTTCTTGGATGGAATTACAGCAGGATATTTTGTATTACCTGTGGTTATTATGAAGGGCATTATTTCTCTAATTATTATCTCAGCCTGTTTAAATTTTGTATAAAGGAGGACTACTGATTTACTTTTTTTAGTTAATTCTTTATCCACCCACTTTGGGGAAGTTGTTTATCAGCAATAGAGTTTGTTTTTTGTTTTTGTTTTTATTTTTTGTTGTTTTGTTTTGCTTTGTTTTAATCTTTTTTTTTTTGCTTCTATTTCCAGTTTTATGTCTTCATGCATTTAAATCTATGTTCTTATATTTTAAGGCATCTATTTGCTTCTTCTTTAACATCCTTTATCATTTTTATAAAATTGGACTGAAGGTCATTTTCTTGTGCTTCGATTGTGTCAGTATGTCTAGGGAATTTTGTAGTAGGATACCTCTGCTCTGAAGTTGCCATATGCTCTCTCTGTTGTTGATAGTATTTTTATGCTGCCCTTTAGCCATCTAGTTATCCCTGTATGTTCTTAGTGCAACAGGCCCCAGTGGGAAGACTCTCACTGGACAATGTAGATCTGGGAGAAGAACATGCTGCTCAGGGCAGCAGGATATGCACCAGGGTTCTTGGAAGGTAGGGAGATGGGGAGTGGCATCTAACCTACATGTTCCTGGTGCTGCAGACCTGGTGAAGATGGCAAGAGGAGGATTCTCTTCCACTCTGTTTTAATGACCTACCAATTCTCATACTTTTAAAAGGGAGCATAAACTTTCAAGGACCTGTGAACCATTTATCCATATGTTCCCTCTGTAGTATATTTTGTGCATTTTACCTTTATAAAATTAGAAAGGTCTCATAAAATATGAAAGGAAGGCTATAAGATCGCCGTAATGAAATGTGTGATTCTTCCTAATTATATTAAACAAGTCTCTAATGAAATGGATTCAGCATCATTCTAATGAGAAGACAACAATCAACCTAGTATCTTGGTGAATTAATTTACATACATTATACAGGCCCATTACTGCTACCTGATGGTAAGGAGATTGTTTCACATACATGAAACCCAAAAATGACCAATACTTACTTGAAGAAAAAAATATACTAAAATTGTTCTGAAATTATTATGAAGATAATATTCATATTTATTAGTTCAAATTAAAATAACGATATACAGGACAATGCATTCACTTTGTAGAAAAAGATATGTCACAGTTGATATGCTGATTAAAAAAATGTCTGTCTTCACTGGGTATTGCTATGATGTTATATTATCCATGAGAGGAGGGATATCACCACACTGAAGGTATGAATTTCAATTATTCCTAATTGCATTATCTAAAATAACTAGGTTTCAGCTAGTAGAAATTAATGAAAAAAGACAATTTGATATGCATTAATTACTATATTTTCTTCATAGTACTAATGAAAATGCTGCAAAACAGCATACCACATAAACACTAAGAAATTCTAATGGAGGAATAATCCACTAGTGATTAGTTATCATAATTAAAGCAAAGAGAAAGGGAAAATATTGAAAGGATATGTTTGTTCATTACAAGGATGTAGGAAAAATGGCCTTCTTTTTTTTTTTTTTCAGAATGCATATGAAGCAAATATCAATGAACTATGAAATAGTAGAAACCCTTATCCACCACTGATGTAATTGTATTTCTGTTCATGTTTTGGAAAATGGTATATCATTATCAAGTAATACTGAACACATGTTAATCCTAGAACTCTTGACACTATGGATTTGGTCGTAGACACATCCTTACAATATATCTCTCAGCTAATACTTTCATTAACTTTATACAAATGAAAGTTCTAATGCAGCAGAAAAGGTATGACCACTACTGCACTAGTAGCACAGGTGTTCTGTGAACAATCAACTCCTCTGTTTTGGGATTGTAAACTCACTCCACAGGAGGAAAGTCATGCCACACCTAGTTTGGGGAACAGCTGAGCCTAAGCAGTATGGATTAATTTATTATTGTTGTTTAGTTAAATTGTTATGGCATCAAAATTCCTTCTTAATATCTATAACTTTAGAGAAAAGCATTCTTGGTATTAATCATAAATACTTTTCTTTACATTGAAATGGAGTGAATTTCAATGAACAGATCCTTGGTTGCTCAATATATTGAGTATAAGTCAATTGATTGCTCAGCCCTAAATAGGATGCTTTCACACCACTAATAAAATTTAAGATATGTCACAAACAAGGAATAAAAAACCTGCAGGGAGGGGAGTTGACAAAAGTAAGAGAGAGATAGAGAAGGTAAGGGATGTGAGAGTGAGAATAATCAAAATGTTTAATTCAAATGTAGGCAACAAAGAACAGATATAATTAATAAAAATAGTTGAAGTTATAAACTCTTAATTGCTTTTATAATAGTTACTGGGTGCATGGCATAACTAAATTACTGTAGCTATCCTAACTTCATTGAAAAATCATTACTCAGAAACTACCTCCATATCATCACTGCTTAAAAGGGGGAAATTAGTCTTCTTATAAGGAGTGTCATTGAGTATACAAACCCCACGTAAGATCAGATCCCATGCACAGATGTAGACGATCAACACAAAACAATTTCAGTGGCAGTTTTGGCGGTTTTCTGTCGCACTGTATATTGCTGGGTCTTGATTTTAAATCTTAGATGTCTTTTGCAAATACATTATGCTTTCTGGATGTGTGCTTTTATGGTCTATCTCAGTATAAAAGTGTTAATCCCTGTGTCTCTTCTTCCTCGGCTTTTCCTTTGATTTTTGCTCCTCTGTTTCTTTGGGCCTTTCCAGTTCGTTTGCTTTTATTTTATTTTATTATTATTTTTAGATGGCTGGCTGTGTTCTAAAAAGAGAAAAAGAAATGGTGTGGATTTGGGATGTGAAGGCAGTGGAAGGAGTTAATGGAGAGGAACTAAAATCAGAATATAATCTATAAAAAAAAAGATTTTCAATCAAAGAAAATAGAAAGCACATAACTGATTTCACTGAGAGCTCTTAAATGAATTCTTAGACCATTTCTGAAATCAAACTAGAGAGACTAAAGGGAACAAATATCAATCTAATAAATAGTGGAAACATAAAAAGAAGTATCACAAAGAGGCCAGATGATACATGTTCTAAAAGCAGAATTAAACAGAAAACCCTTGCTGATACAGATTGAAGACAGTGAAATGTGTTACAGCTGTGAATTCATGAAAACAGGTGGATGATGTTTTGCATGGAATAAATTTTCACTAGTTTGGACTTGATCATCTCATACCCAGCAATTTTAAGATGTCTCAATTTAGACTGGGAAAAATAACAACTATCCAAATAGTTTTTATTGAAAGTAGCTATTTGGAGCTTTAAAAGTTAGAATTTCATAACTATAACAGTTTTGTTTCAAGCATGTTGATTATTTTATTATGCTCCTGATACTGGAATTTAAGTTTTGAAAGACACAGACAGAATAGAAATTCTGACTACAGTCCTGATGCTTTCAAAACTAATGCTAGTTTTTCTTCCCTGAGTTGTTTGGTTTGGTGGTCTTCAAGAGGATGAGATCAAAATGAGGGCTATAATTTGTTTCTGTGTTTCCCATCTTGTTACAGAATCTCAGTTTGTTTTTTCAGATAATAGTGCCTAAATATCTCTCAAATTATCCTTTTTCTTTTAAGTCACAGCATTGAACTTTCTTCTAAACTACTGAAATAGACTTTGGACTAGTTTGCCTACATCTGATGCTTTACCCATTCAACTAATCCTAAACATTTAATCCTATAGTCTCTTAAACACTTAACTTGTCACCATGACTAAAATGTTTAGTTCTCCATGATCAACCACATTTTTATCAACAATCTATGCTAATATTTTCTGCTTATACTTTTATTCCTGTTAAACTGTTTAATTTTTTGTCTCAAAATTTGACTATTCTAACACATAGTTTTGTGCCAGAGATTTTCTTCATCAAAAAACAAACAAACAAACAAAAAACCAAAAGAAAAACAAAAAGAAAAGGTAAAACCAACCAACCAAACAAACAAACAAACAAACAAACAAAAACAAAAATCACATAGAACTTCAAAACTCAAGGGTAGGTTCTAAAGGGACTGAGAAAATCCCAAGATAGCTTGCTGATACAAGAGTAATATCACTACTATAAGTACAGCAGGGAGTAATAATAGTATATATATAATAGTGATAATAGTGATAGTAATAATAAGTAGTCGTTAATAATAAATAGTAAAAGGATTAAATGAGATGAGGGAGATATTTACTTAAATTCTTGTTCTTAAACTGAAAGCTAATAAAGCCCAATGGAGGAAGGTATTTAAAGATCCAGATAGTTTTGAGCTACTTAATTTTAAGTCTGTAGTCTCACAAACACAAATTAGAAAAAATATTAGACTGCAAATTAAAGTAGCAGTGGACTCAGAGAGACATCTCAGTGGTTTAAGGTTCTAACCATGAACCTTAGCTTATGGAATCTATGTATTTAAGCTTGTCATCTTACTTCTGAAAGTTGTTCATTGACCTCAACATTCAAGTTCTCATTCCTCCACAATATATATAATTTTAAAAAGCAGCTGGGGCTGTAGAGATGCCTTGGTGTCTAAGGCTGCATGCTCTTCTTGCAGAGTTCAGTTTCCAGCACCCAAATTAGATAAGGTGATAGCTAATTATATCTTCTGATCCAGGTATCTGACATTCCTCTGGCCAGACTGTACTACACTCATGTATACACACACAGATACACACACAGACACACACACACACACACACACACACACACACACAAACACACACACACACACACACTCACACACCACTTGCAACATGCACACACATAACTCACATACACACATTAAACATACACATATACCACACACATACCATACTCATGTGCATACACACACACAAAAGTCATATATATATACACACATACACACATATACACATACCTACACATACAGACACACAGACACAATTAAAAATAATAACTATGTATGTTCTTTAAAGGTAGCAAACCATCGCATAGGCTCAGTGGCAAAGTGCATTTAGCCCATGGATTCAAATGCGAGAATAACCATCCCAGGCCATATCTTAACCAATGTCAAAAAGCAATTTGCAATACTAAGTCGATATGTAGAAAATGAGTTCATCAACCTTGCTCACGAACAACTTATAAGTTGAAATGTGCATCTACTACTGAAAACTAGTCTTTAGTGAGCAGTTTGGGGGCTGCATCTGGGTACTTTTATTATCATTCTTGTTGAGTAGATCTTCAGGAATTATGCAGGCCTTCTATGACAGAACCTGGAGTTGCTGATTACCCCTGCTATTTTTTTCTAATATAACCTTTATTGCATGTATTACCAAAGCAAGTTGAGTTTTTCAACTGCCTGTTTATCTCTAAGATGAAAATTTATACACTTTATTAGTTTAATTATATTATTAATTTAAAATAATGTTGAAGCTTAAAATAACTGATACATTTCCACTTGATCAATTTTTGAAAAATGCATTAATAAATAATTAAACCATAATTTTTACCATGCTGCTGTATCCTATCAACATGTAAAATATATTAAAGAAATTGTTACCTTCCTATGTATAATTAATATTTCACAACAGTAGCTTTTTTGTTACTTTCATACATCAGTAAAATGCTTTATTTTGAACTTAGTTATTTTATGCAATAGCTTAAAAATGTATTTCAAAAATGAACATATTAACAGCATAAAATAGGTATTTTCTCAGTAAAAGAACATGGTTCTCAGTAAATAAACATGGTTTATTTGTCACATGTGTTATGGCATGTGAACTCATCTCCCCTTTATAATTCTAAGGCATCAGAGTGAACTTTCCTCTCTAAGTATTTGTTGTTCCATATTGAGTTAACATGTCCCTTCCTACCCTCCAGGGTCTTTGGCTTATGCTTAATTGCTGCACAGTAACTTTAGAATTTTTATGACATTTCATCCCCACTCTGAAACATAAAAAAAAATCCTATTTTAATTAGTGTACAAACCAATTACATATCTATTCAAGGTAAACTTGTATTTTTAAATGATACAACCGTTAGGAATAAGGTAGAACCTTTTATTTATTAACTCCTCTTTTAATAAATACCTCAGCTTACCTCAAATGTTTTATACAAATAGTTTGTGTGCGTATTTTGTGTCATATCAAGCAATATAATATCTAGTTTCTTTTCTTTTAATACCATCTTTTTGATAATGGGACTTGATCTTTTTACTCGTACTAACTACATAGTATAAAAACCAAGTTACTTCTCTAGATCTACTACCAAGTCTATATTACTAATACAATGTTTATGTTTGTGGGATTTAATTATAGGACATGGTATATTAACTACTTCAGTGACTTTTTACTTTCTAGATAATACATGGTAAATCTTAGTGTTCTCTTATAAAAGTTAATGATAGACATCTATTCTTTGCTTCCATTACTTATATGTCCCATTTTATTTTCTGAATTAATATTTGCAGAATAGTATTGTTTACTTTTATTTTTTTTACAGTCCAGCTATTACCTGCCTCCTAGTCCCCCTCCCACAGTTCCTCATCCCATTCTTCCTCCCCCCTGTCTTCAAGAGATTATCTCCCCCACCTCCCACTGACAGGCCTCCCCACTTGAGGCTTAGGAATTTCTTCTCTCACTGAGCCCAGACCAGGCAGTCCTCTGCTATATATATATATATATATATATATATATATATGTTGGAGGCCTTGGACCAGCTCCTGTATGCTTAGTGTCTGAGAGAACTCAGGGGTCCAGGTTAGTTGAGACTGCTATTCTTCCTATGGGATTGACTTCCTCCTAAGCTTCTTCCACTTTTTCTAATTCAACCACAGGGATCCCCAACTTCAGTCCAGCAGCTAAGTGTAAGTATCTGCCTCTATTTCATCTCAAAGAAGAGTCATGCTCAGCTCCTGTCTGTAAGCATACCATAGCATCAGTAATAGTATCAGGCCTTAGAGCCTTCCCTTGAGATGGATCCCAAGTTATGCCGGTTACTGGACTGTCTTTCCCTCAGTTTCTTCTCCATTTATATATCTGCAGTTCTTTTAGACAGGGACAATTCTGGATGAGAATTTTTGGCTCTAAAATGACAACCACATCCCGCCAGTTAATGCCCCCTGTCTTTCTACTGGAGGTGGACTCTAGAAGTTCCCTCTTCCCACTGTAGGGCATTTTATCTACTGAAAGTACCTTACCTCCCAGGTCTCTAGTTCTTTCTAGAGGGTACCCCGCCTTCCCACCCCTCAAGTTTGCATTTTCAATTCATTATGCTGGTCCTCAGAACTTCTCTCCTGTATCCCACCCCTATGACTGATCAATTTCCCATTCAGGCCCCCTTCTCCCACCCAGTTCTCTCTGTCCTTCTGCCTCCAATGGTTGGTGATTGATTTCTTCTCACTCCCAAGTGTGATTGAAGCATCCTCACTAAGAATCCTTTCTGCCTTTTAACTTTCTTGAGTTCCATGTATTATACCCTAGGCATTCTGTACTTTAGGGCAGAATATTAGCTTTAAAAATTAGAATAGCTTCTGATATATACTTGTTTATCCATATCAGTTAAGTAAAAGCATTAAACTAAGATTATCACTCCAATCTCATTGGTGGGCATGTTTTTCTCCCTAGCCTTCTTACTCCCTATAGAATTGCCTTCTCTGAATCCACATAAGACACAAAAAAACTCAGAATTTCATTAAGCATTTCCCAACATCCTTATTTATTCTACATAATTTAGGAGACAGACTGTATAAACCCTCAAAATCTTTGTCCTATATTATATGCAATTCATCTCTCCTCATAGATTCTGGCTGCCATTTGCAGTTGTCCCTAGACTCTGAAAGCACTACCAACCTGCATTGTTCTCTGGGTATCTGCTTTTGGGTTTCTCTTTTATCAAGGCATTTGAAGAAATATGTGTATTCATTTCCCCCTCTGCACTTATTGCTGAAAAACAATAAAGGTGATCTGATTAATAATTCATTAAATACTGTCGCTGTGACTGATATTTTCAAAAGTATATTAAATGAGTTTGTATCTGCTATTGCATGTGTTTTCCATTAACTACTTATTTTTATCAGGCTTATTATACTGAGAAAGTTTATAGGTTCTTCTTATGAAAATGTATTTGCCACAAAGATAAGGGTTAGGCCGAGGTAATATAGCTAAATGCAAGAAACTGTTGACCATGTAGTAAATCAGAAGACTATTTTTAAAGGCAACTCAAGGAGTAGTAAAGTAATGATAAAGGAGTTTCAGGCAGCTTCAAGAAGGTTAAATATGGGAAAAATAAATGCCTTTGTGATCTATATAGTAAATACTAAGTATAAGCCTCACCATACAAGGTGGTAACATAAAACTATTATTGTTTTTGTACAAAACTTCTATGAAGTAGTTAATAAGATCAACAATATTAAATTGACAACCTTAGTTTTTCAAAGGTTAATAGTTAATTCATACCCACATTGCTCCATAAATTCATAATGGTTTCAACCCACATTCACATAAATATGTTGCATTATTATAAGGTTACTAATAGGAAAGGGTTCTTTTCAATGAAATGTTTTCATAGGCTTTCTCTTTGGACTGTTGTTGCTTTAAGAGATTTGTGTTGGTGGTGTATATTTTTTGCTTTTTTGTGTTTAGTTTAGTTTTGTTTTTGTTTTGTTTTTCTATACTAAGGCTTGGCTGATATAATTTTGGAAAGCACAGACTGCAAACTAGTAGTAATCTTCCTGTCTTAGCTACCCAAGTACTAGGATTATAAGCTTGAAGCATCTTGTTCAGTTGGGCAGCCAGCTTTTATTTTTCTCTCAAGTGTATGTGTCCTTTTATGAGCACATGTGTGTAGGTGTGCCTGTGTGCGTGTATGTGTGTGTTTGTGTGTGTATGTGTACATGTCAGTGGGTGAGTGTGTACAGAAATGGAAGTATAAGATGAGGTCAGGAAGTGATGTTGTCTTTGTTATATTTATACAACCATGCCCTCCCAGTTGAACTTGATAAAAATGAAAACCATATCGTTGAATATGCTTTATCTTTTGTTCTGTGAACCTAAAGCAAGGCAAGATGTACTAGGCAACTTTGAAACTAAGTAACTAAGCTGTGGTTTCCTAGCAACTAACATTGGCCCAAATCTTCCTTCATTTTAAAATACAAGTCCACAAATATTTTCTCTCAGCTTTTGATTTCTTTTACATTAATTTACCATGAAAAAGTTGGGTATAAAACCAATGGTATCTCTAGCTGCATATGTATCAGAAGATGGCATAGTCAATCATCATTGGGAAGAGAGGCCCCGTGGTCTTGCAAACTTTATATGCTTCAGTACAGGGGAACACCAGGGCCAAGAAGTAACAGTGGGTGGGTAGGAGAGAGGGGTGGGGCAGAAATGGTACAGGGAACTTTCAGGATAACATTTGAAATGTAAATAAAGAAAACATCTAATAAGAAACCCAATGGTTACTTAGAATACATATTAGAATGTTCAAATTTAAAATCCAAACATCATATGGTTATAGCTGAGATATGTGTGAATTTTCTCTGTGAGAACTCTGTATGTAATCTGTATTAGTCAGGATTCTCTAGAGTCACAGAACTTATGGATAGTCTCTAGATAGTAAAGGAATTTATAGATGACTTACAGTCGGCAGCCCAATTCCCAACATTGGTTCAGTCACAGCTCTGAATGGAAGTCCAAGGATCTAGCAGTTACTCAGTCTCACGCAGCAAGCAGGCGAAGGAGCAAGAGCTAGACTCCCTTCTTCCAATGTCCTTATATTGTCTCCAGCAGAAGGTGTAGCCCAGATTAAAGGTGTGTTCCACCACACCCTTAATCCCAGAGAAAAGTTGTAGCCCAGATTAAAGGTGTGTTCCACCACACCCTTAATCCCAGATGAAAAGTTGTAGCCCAGATTAAAGGTGTGTTCCACCACACCCTTAATCCCAGATGAAAATTGTAGCCCAGATTAAAGGTGTGTTCCATAAACTCTGAGATTTAATCTTCTGGAATCCATAGCCACTATGGCTCAAGATATCCATACCAAGATCCAGATAAGGATCTCCAAGCCTCCAGATAAGGGTCACTGGTGACCCTTCCAATTCTGGATTGTAGTTCATTCCAAATATAGTCAAGTTGACAACCAGGAATACCCACTACATAGTCCAAAGAGATTCTGATAAAATCAGTGACTGTTTGCTTATAAACAAAAATGAATCATTGGTCCTTGAACTTTTCCTGAAGTAGAAATACCACAGGAATCTTCCTGCAAAAAGTAAGCTATGAAAGGTCCACATTGTGATTCGAGTAAACAAAGGGTGAGGGAGGGAATGGGTAAGCAAAAGAGACAATGGACAGTCAGAAAGTGGTAGAGTTAAAAGCAAAGATGTTGGTCTAAAACCCATCTGCCAATTATTAAATATGTCTTTAAGCCATGTATGTAATCTCTCCCTACTCCTGGAATCTTTACTTCTCTTTTCTCTTTTGAAAACATGTGCTTGCTCTTTTTAAAAGGTATCTCAATTATGTATGGGGGCATACAAGTTCATAGACGTGTCTTCAGAATCCAGAATCCTGTGTTAATTCCCTTGTAAATGGAGTTGCAGGCATCTGTGAGAAGCCACACAGAGGCACTGAAAATTAAATTCAGGTCTTCCTGAAGAAGAGGCAACAGCCATCTTTATGGCTGAGTCCTCCAGTAGAAACAGGTTTCATCAAGGCATTTACATACAATGTGTGTTTCTTCTCTCCCCACCCCTGTGCATCCTCTCTACCCCCTTTTCCCTTTTGTGGCACATGAAGCCTGTTATGGTTTGCTCTGAACTGTACTTGAAATTTCTTTTTTCCTCTTTCTCATGTTCCCCCTTATAATTCTGATATGTATGTATGTGTGTTTATATATGTGTGTGTGTTTAGTGTATATATATATATATATATATATATATATATATATATATATATATCAAATCTATCATATGTATATGTGATCTAGATATGCATATAAATATGAATACCAATAGGTATGTATATATGATCCAGGTATGAGACTGAACATGTAGTATTTTCTCCCTAAAATAGGGATTACTTCACTTAATATGATAATTTTCAAACCAATCCATTTTCTTGAAAGTTTCATAATTACATGTTTTGTTGAATAAAATTCTATTGAATATATATGTATATGTACACACACACACACACACACACACACACACACACACACACACACACACACATATTCTTTCTCCTGTCTAAGCTGGCTTTATTTTCTAGGTATTGTGAACAATGCAGCCGTAAACATGGATGTACAAATATACAGAGTCTAAACTTTAAATTCTTACAAATATTATGGCTAGGTTACATTTTCTCTTCTTACCCATAAGATAAATCTCCATACTGCTTTTGCCTCTAGCATTTTTACCCATAAAATGATGACTAGGTAGCTTTTAAGTTTATCAACAACTAAGTTTTATTTAAACTTGACGTACTCTCACCTGTAGTCCCTGACCTCAGTTGAACTTTAGGTGTCACTAAAGTTTTCCCTGCTCTTTTGTTGTTTTATTTATGTTTGTTTGTTGTGTCTTTACCTTTTGTTATTGTTGGCTTTATTTTTGTTTAGCTTTTAAGGTACATTTATAATTATTATTATTTTATGTGTATTATCATCTTGCCCACATGTATGCAAAAGCTCTAAATATGTACAGTGCTCATAGAGGCCAGAAGAAGATAGAACCATAGTTCTCAACCTTCCTAATGCTGTGATCCTTTAATATTCTTCCTTAGGTGGTAGTAACTTCCAATCATAAACTACTCTCATGCTACTTCAGAACCGTAACTTTCTACTGGTACAAATTATAATATAAATTTCTGATATTCAGGATATCTGGTATGCAACCCCTCTGAAAAGGTCATGATCAACAGGTTGAGAGCCACTAACTTAGAATATTCCTGGAACCTGGAGCTGTAGATGGTTGTGAGTCACAGTGCTGTGGTTTGAATATGATATGTTCCTAGCAGACTCGCGAGTTTCCTAGCTTTGGAAAGATAATAGAAACTTCAGGAACCTTAGTATAGGAGGTGTGTTAGTGGCGTAGGATTTAAGGTTTTTTAGCATGGATGAACTTGCTGGTAATCTCTTTTCTTTCTGTGTACAGATCCAATATGATTTGTCCCTTTTTTCTTTTCCTGGCGCCATACCTTCTCTGCCTGTTGTTGGGTCCTCAGGACCATGATGGACTCTATTCCTAAGGAACTGTCAATGAAAATAATCCCCTGCCGCAGACCCTCTGGGTCCCTGTGTCTGCGTGGAATGGGTCTCTAGTCGCGGGTGGACAAAGCTTAGGATGAGTGACAAACAGATGCACACAGGAGAGTTCGTGTGGAATCTGAATGTAATGTCAAATCGAGCATCAGACTTTTTATGCAAAAGATAATAAGGAAGTTGGGTGACATATTCGCAAGGTACAAATGAGGTAACCGGATGCTTAGTGACTCTTACACAGAACAGAGGAATGAAAACGCAAAGACTGGCAGGAACTGGGCAATAAAATAACTGAGACAGAGTCAGCCCTATCTAAGGTCAGCTATAGTCTTAGAAGCCAGGTGTGAGAACTTTTCACACCTAGGGCAAGGGCTTTCACACCCAAGTCATGATTCTAACTAGGGAGTTCCGTTCTAGCTAACCATCTCATGAATAATGTAATACTCGAAAACCACAGCCCGATCTACTTCCTAAACCATTGTAAATTCCTGTATATGTGAGCGACTTGGCTTTTATTGATAGTGTAATACCAGAGGCTATTCTGAATGTCACTGTCTAGTTCAAGGACATTCTAGGACTGTTGGAACCCTGGCAGAAGGCTTTAGCTATGTCAGAATTCAATCTTAAAAGGCACTTATAATAAGATGATACTGAAAGAGAGCACGTGGATCCATACACTAGACTAATGTAGGAATGGAGAATTAAGGGAACACCAGACTCCAGGAGGAGAGCTTCCTTGAAACTCTTTGCCTCATGAGCAGCTTTTAGGCATCTCTGCCTGACAGGTTGACTCAACCAGAGTACCGTGGCAATCCCCCAAAATATAAATAGAATAAGAACTGAGCTATGTTGTCCCTTAAAAGATTTATTTTAGCTGTGCTGAGTCTGATGACATGAATGACAGCATTTTGCTCTGATAGGAATAACAATACTGAAATGAACAGCTTGGGTCAAAAGAAATGTGACAGTTCCTAGTAAGAAAAATTAAAAAAAAAAAAAACTGAACTGAACGTTTTTGCAAATAGGACTGGAATATAAAACTAATTAATGAAAAGAGAGTTTCTGAATTGAAGAGCAAGGAGGGGTTAAGAGGAGATTTTGAGGAGGAACGAATGAGAAGAAAAAATGATATAAATATATTACAGCCTCAAAAAATGAAACTTGATAAAAGGAATAGTAAGTGATCAGGAAAGACGACAAAGAGTGAAGAAGATAAGAGTCAACGTCAGTCACTGGTTTTCATCCTGGGAAATAAGATTGTCAGCTGCTGACACTTGGCAGCACATGAAATGTAGAGTGATAGTCTGATTTGCTGTGCACAGCCATAGTGAAGTATCAAAATTAGTTTGTATAATTGCTTTAAGGTTCTCTCAGAGATTCCAATTAGGATGTTATTTATAGATAGTAAATTTGAGTGATTAGTATTGCAAAAAAAAAAACCTTTGGAATATAATTGGCAGAATGTGCAGGTTCAGATAAGACTATCTTGGAAGAAAAGTAGGTAGAGATTTGGAAGCTAAACATATATCCTGAGACATCAGGAATTTTTGCAAGAAGAACAGAGGGATGGCATTCAAGAAAAAGATTTGGAGGACTACCAGGGTTAAGAGGAGAACTGAATATGTCCCTTTATACATGAAGCTGTTTTTTAGAAAAAAAAGTTTGAATGAGAACATAGCAATCAGATCATATCATAATCTAAAGAAATTCACTGTTAAAGGCAAAAACAAAGAAAAAGAATACTTTGGCTTTATTTTTATCTATTAATAATAAAGAGTAACTTGGTATGAAAATGAAGATGCCTCCTGGTGAGGAATTGTTCTCAAGATGATAGAAAAATCCTTAACAGCTTGGTATTTCAAAGAACTTTCCTGGGAAGGAAGAGAGAAAAGCCCTAAGAGTAGTTCGACGATATGACTGCTTGATGATGTGTAATACAGTACATGTATTTAGCAAGTGAAATGTTCCTATATGAGTTGGGTCACTGTTTTGGATGAACTAGGTGTCAGTTTTGTGTGGCAAGAGTAGTTGGGAACCGTTTCAGTGAAAGATGTCTTCCAAAAGGGAAAGTAAGAAGCATGAGAATATACATACATGTATGTATGTATAATTATGAGATGGAATAATTATTATTCATTTTAGGCTACATCAGTAAGGGACCCTTCAGAATTTTGTTTGTTGATAGCAGGTTCTGGTGACATTGTGAGGCACATTTGAAGTAAAAAGTAAATGTCTCCCTTAAAAATGAAAATCTAATTTAAAACCTAAAGCAAGTGGAAGGTTTTTGTTTTTTGCTTCTTTCTTTCTTTCTTTCTTTCTTTCTTTCTTTCTTTCTTTCTTTCTTTCTTTCTTTCTTTCTTCTTCCTTCCTTCCTTCCTTCCTTCCTTCCTTCCTTCCTTCCTTCCTTTCTTTCTTTCTTTCTTTCTTTCTTTCTTTCTTTTTTTTTTCTGGAATAGGATGCATTAGGGGCAATGACATACCTGAGCAGGTACCTGGAAAGAATGAGATTCTCTCTCCTTAATCACTTATGTATTACTGTTTACCCCCTCCAAGAAAACAAAAGAAAAGAAAAGAAAAGAAAAGAAAAGAAAAGAAAAGAAAAGAAAAGAAAAGAAAAGAAAAAAACAAAACAAAACAAAACTCCATTATTTGTATTAGCCATTTACAAATGTTCACAGTAGATCCCATCTGGTCTCACACCTAAAACTTTATTTGGAATAGTATTTGTATTTGTTTTGTTTTTTTTAATACTTTTTATTAGGTATTTTCCTCATTTACATTTCCAATGCTATCCCAAAAGTCACCCATACCCTCCCACCCACTCCCCTACCCACCCACTCCCACTTTTTGGCCATGACATTCCCCTGTATGGGGAATATAAAGTTTGCAAGTCCAATGGGCCTCTCTTACCAGTGATGGCCGACTAGGCCATCTTTTGATACAAATGCAGCTAGAGTCAAGAGCCCCGAGGTACTAGTTAGTTCATAATGTTGTTCCACCTATAGGGTTGCAGATCCCTTTAGCTCCTTGGGTACTTTCTCTAGCTCCTCCATTGGGGGCCCTGTGATCCATCCAATAGCTGACTGTGAGCATCCACTTCTGTGTTTGCTAGGCCCCAGCCTAGTCTCACAAGAAACAGATATATCTGGGTCCTTTCAGCAAAATCTTGCTAGTATATGCAATGGTGTCAGCATTTGGAAGATGATTATGGGATGGAACCCGGGATATGGCAGGCTCTATATGGTCCATCCTTTTGACACAGCTCCAAACATTGTCTCTGTAACTCCTTCCATGGTTGTTTTGTTCCCAATTCTAAGAAGCGGCAAAGTGTCCACACTTTGGTCTTCCTTCTTCTTGAGTTTCATGTGTTTAGCAAATTGTATCTTATATCTTGGGTATCCTAAGTTTCTGGGCTAATATCCACTTATCAGTGAGTACATATTGTGTGAGTTCATTTGTGATTGGGTTACCTCACTCAGGATGATACCCTCCAGGTCCATCCATTTTTCCTATGAATTTCATAAATTCATTCTTTTTAATAGCTGAGTAGTACACCATTGTGTAAATGTACTACATTTTCTGTATCCATTCCTCTGTTGAGGGGCATCTGGGCTCTTTCCAGCTTCGGGCTATTATAAATAAGGCTGCTATGAACATAGTGGAGCATGTGTCCTTCTTACCAGTTGGAACATCTTCTGGATATATGCCCAGGAGAGGTATTTCAGGATCCTCCAGTAGTACTATTTCCAATTTTCAGAGGAACTGTCAGACTGATTTCCAGAGTGGTTGTACAAGCTTGCAATCCCACCAACAATGGAGGAGTGTTCCTCTTTCTCCACATCCTTGCCAGCATCTGCTGTCACCTGAATTTTTGAACTTATCCAATCTGAGTGGTGTGAGGTGGAATCTCAGGGTTGTTTTGATTTGCATTTCTCTAATGATTAAGGATGCTGAACATTTTTTCAGGTGCCTCTCAGCCATTCGGTATTCCTCAGGTGAGAATTCGTTGTTTAGCTCTGAACCCCATTTTTTAATGGGGTCATTTGATTTTCTGGAGTCCACCTTCTTGAGTTCTTTATATATATTGGATATTAGTCCCCTATCTAATTTAGGATAGGTAAAGATCCTTTCCCAATCTGTTGGTGGTCTTTTTGTCTTATTGACGGTGTCTTTTGCTTTGCAGGAGCTTTGCAGTTTCATGAAGTCCCATTTGTCAATTCTCAATCCTACAGCACAAGCCATTGCTGTTCTATTCAGAAATTTTTCCCCTGTACCCATATCTTCAAGGCATTTCCCTACTTTCTACTCAATAAGTTTCAGTGTCTCTGGTTTTATGTGGAGTTCCTTAATCCACTTAGATTTGACCTTAGTACAAGGAGATAGGAATGGATCAATTCACAATCTTCTACATGATAACTGCCAGTTGTGCCAGCACCGTTTGTTGAAGATGCTGTCTTTTTCCCACTGGATGGTTTTTTATCCCTTTTCTAAGACCAAGTGGGTTCATTTCTGGGTCTTCAATTCTATTCCATTGGTCTACTTGTCTGTCACTACACCAGTACCATGCAGTTTTTAATCACAATTGCTCTGTAGTACAGCTTTAGGTCAGGTATGATGATTCCACCAGAGGTTCTTAGATCCTTGAGAAGATTTTTTGTTATCCTAGGTTTTTTGTTATTCCAAATGAATTTGCTGATTGCCCTTTCTAATTCTTTGAAGAATTGAATTGGAATTTTGATGGGGATTGCATTGAATCTGTAGATTGCTTTTGGCAAGATAGCCATTTTTATTATATTGATCCTGCCAATCCATGAGCATGGGAGATCTTTCCATCTTCTGAGAAGTCCTGTTGGTGTAGTCAGTCTATTAGTCTATGTCTTTTTATTGGGGAATTGAGTCCATTGATATTAAGAGATATTAAGGAAAAGTAATTGTTGCTTCCTATTGTTTTTGTTGTTAAAGTTGGCATTCTGTTCTTGTGGCTGTCTTGTTTTAGGTTTGTTTAGGGATTACTTTCTTGCTTTTTCTAGGACGTGGTTTACATCCTTGTATTTTTTTATTGTTTGTTTTGGTTTCTTTTTTCTGTTATTATCATTTGAAGGGCTGGATTCTTGGAAAGATAATGTGTGAATTTGGTTCAGTCATGGAATACTTTTGTTTCTCCATCTAAGGTTATTGAAAGATTGGCTGTGTATAGTATCCTGGGTTGGCATTCGTGTTCTCTTAGTGTCTGTATAACATCTGTCCAAGCTCTTCTTGCTTTCACAGTCTCTGGTGAAAAACTGGTGTAATTCTGATAGGCTTGCCTTTATATGTTACTTGACCCTTTTCCTTTACTGCTTTTAATATTCTATCTTTATTTAGTGCATTTGTGTTTCTCATTATTATGTGTCAGGAGTAATTTCTTTTCTGGTCCAGTCTATTTGGGGTTCTGTAGGCTTCTTGTATGTTCAGGGGCATCTCTTTCTTTAGGTTTGGGAAGTTTTCTTCTATAATTTTGTTGAAGATATTTGCCAGTCCTTTGAGTCGAAAATCTTCATTCTCATCTACTCCTTTTATCCGTAGGTTTGGTCTTCTCATTGTGTCCTGGATTTCCTGGATGTTTTGAGTTAAGATCTTTCTGCATTTTGTATTTTCTTTGATTGTTGTGCCAATGTTCTCTATGGAATCTTCTGCACCTGAGATTCTCTCTTCCATCTCTTGTATTCTGTTGCCGATGCTCGCATCTATGGTTCCAGATTTCTTTCCTAGGGTTTCTATCTCCAGCGTTGCCTCACGTTGGGTTTTCTTTATTGTTTCTACTTCCCTTTTTAGGTCTTGGATGGTTTTATTCAATTCCATCACCTGTTTGGTCATGTTTTTCTGTAATTCTTTAAGGGATTTTTGTGTTTCCTCTTTAAGATCTTCAACCAGTTTAGCAGTGTTCTCCTGTATTTCTTTGAGTGAGTTATTAATGTCCTTCCTGATGTCCTCTACCATCACCATGAGATATGCTTTTAGATCCAGGTCTACCTTTTCAGGTGTGTTGGGGTGCCCTGGACTGGGCGAGGTGGGAGTACTTGGTCCTGGTGATGGTGAGTGGTCTTGGCTTCTGTTAGTAAGATTCTTATGTTTACCTTTCACCATCTGACAATCTCTGGATTTAGTTGATTTAGTTGTCTCTGGTTAGAGCTTGTTCCTCGGGTGATTTTGTTAGCCTCCGCAGACCTGGGAGACTAGATCTCTCCTCTGAGTTTCAGTGGCTAGAGCACTCTCTGCAGGCAAACTCTCTTCTTACAAGGAAGGTGCACAGGTATCTGGCATTAGGACCTCTCTCCTGGCAGAAGACGAAGGCCCAAAACAGGACCTGTCCTGCGGCTGAGTTGCTTTGGCCTGTCCCAGAAGCTGTTGTTAGCTCTGTATTCTACACTCTCACCTGTGCAGAATATTCTCGGGTCCCAGAACCAAGATGTCTGCTGCCAATGCTAAGGCAAAGCGCTCCTGGGCCGGGCAGACCCCTATCCTTTGGCCGAGAAAGGGGCCGGATGTCTGGGGCCTGAAAAGGTGGCTGCCTTAGAAGCTCTGGGACTCCCGCCTGTCCCAGAAGCTATTACCTTCTGTATTCAGCACACTCACCTGTGCAGAAAACTCTCGGCGGGGTCCTGGAACCAAAATGGCTTCTGCCGATGCACAGGCCTGGAACAATATTTGGAGTAGTTCAGAGCATATTATCTTATACTCTTATTAATAAATGTAATATTTTAATGAATTGTTTTAACAAATCTTGATTATTTGTGATGTACATATGTTCCTTGCATATTATGCCTGCAAGAAGGTTTTACATTTTAGAAGTTAAATAATTGTTAGATACTCTGTTATTTATATATTTCAGGAATGAAACAAAAAATAGTTTGAATCTTGCTAAATATTCTTTGTTTATATATGTTATCTTCTGTAACACACACACACACACACACACACACACACACACACACACACATTTCTCTTTTCTTTTGCTATCACTTATTTACTTTTATTCTCAGACTAGGTGTTCCATTCTTAGCCATGTCAATCAACCAGTTCTTCTCTGACCATACATATTTTTCCATGTGTGACGAGGCACTTGAGGTTAAGGAGACCTCAGAAGACTCTAAAAAGACCTGTGATTTGAGCTCATTTTCCCAACCAATATTCAGACCCTCTGTGGTGTTTAAACACTGAGTCTATGTTATGCTGTGCTGAGTCAGAATTTAAAAGTGGGAAATACTATCCAGATTAAATTACTCAATTTTTTTTTGAGAACACAGTAATGATATTCTAAAACATGAGTTTTAACTACTATAAAACATATGTGAAAAAAATGCCTGGCTGATACATTTAGGGGTACACAGTGAGTGACAGTTTATGCAGTGTTATGGAAACATTTCATTGATTTATTAAATCTTGGAAAAATCTTCAAATGAATATGACTATAAAGAAATTTATACTTTTTTGTATCATTAAGTATCCGGAAAAAGTAAGTTGGGACTTTGAAGAAAAAAAAAATGCAAGTGTTTCTTGGGAAGTTATACCAACCTCCAACTAAATGAGAATACTTCTAATATAACAAAATATTTTCAGTTAAAAATAATTATTTTCCTTTCATGTAGTTAATTATTTTATAAGACAAAACAAAATAAACAACACTGACATCAGCATCTTCTATTCAAATTTTCTCCAAGTTCTGATATTTCTGAAATTTCTGAAATACAGAGTCAAACTTTATTTATCCATCTGAGCTAAAAGAGCTTTATACCAAATATAATCCTGTAACACCTTTTGTACTATTGAGGAGTATTTGTTTGCTCATGTGTTGCCAGTTAGAATAGGGCCTCTAAAAAACTATAGTACATGCAGGAGATTAGTTCTTAGACTACTGGGAAGCTGCAGTTGTCTTTGAGGACTAGATGTCAGAACTCCTAGCTGGCTTCAGGCTCCTGCTCTAGGAATCCAAGGAACTAAATAACACAGGTTTGTGAACATGCCAGATTTACAAGTTGCACAGATGAATTTAGTTAGCTGATACATTTGATTTCCTGTATTTGTAGAAATCAAACCTATATCCACCTAGCATATTGCGGGAAATATTTTAAAAGGACTGAAAAGTTCCCTTACTCCACCAGCAACTCTCTGCCCTGGTGCAGTCTCACTGGCTCTGTCTCTAACTAGCCACTGCACCTTCCTTCTCAGCCATAAAACCAGGTAGTCGGCAGTCCCACATTCCAGTAACCAAGTAAATCAAAGCTCTAGAAGCTTATAATTAAAAAGTCAGATTTATATATGAATAAATTCTCAGTTCACAAGATGCTTATACAGTAATTTCAGAACTAATTGAGAATGATAAAAGCTGCCCACCTAGATTAGACAAGTTTCCCAATGTTTCTTCCTTTATGATATCATAACTACCTGTGACTATTTAAAGCCACTTGGGGTCAGAATCTTCTTCCTGTTTTTCTGCATCCATTTTAGTTTCTCCCTTGCTTCCTAGATGTTCTCTGTCTCTGCAACTCTTTGCTCCACTTCCCTCTTCCCTGCCTAATCACAGGCCTTCTACTGCACTAATATATTAATGTAATTGGAACAGGGAAAAATCCTGCCTCACTAGCGTCCCTGCTGGACAGCTTTCAGAGTGCTAGAAAGTGGTAAGCATCCAACCTACCAGACAGGAAACATGCTCATCAGTGTTATCCACTGGGAGCCCTGTGAACTACAATAACAACAGATCTGGTAAGACTTGCCCACTGGCACAATAGTGGAACAAATATCAAAGGTACAAATACAATCTCTCACTTTGTCATTGGCTTTATGTCCTCCTCCACAAATTGCAACCTTGTCTGCCACTGTTATAGTGACCAAGGACTTATGGCTAGAAAAGTCATAGGCCATTACTATTAATCTGTTATATAGACACAGTAGTAAATCTACTTCTAATGACTTATACCAATAAATAAGTACATTGGTCAATCCTCTTCAGAGAAGCATCCTTGCATCTTTGGTCCTAGTTAACAAAGAGAATCCAAACTTCTCAAAGTGCTATAAACATAAGACTCTAGAAAGCTCTGCCCTAAAGTGAATGTTATATGACACTTCTTCCTCCCAAGACTCAGGGATTATTGAAGAAGAGGAAATGGAATAATTATAACAGCCACAAGTAGCAGGTAGCTATAAGGAAATCGAGATTTCCAGACACAAAACAGTGGTTGCACATATAAAGTCATGCTGGTTGTTGCTGAATGTATAACTGTAGAGGTCCAAACTAAACAAAATCCCAAAATAGAGAGTGAAGGTATAACATCACACCCCTAGCTAAGGAGCTATTGGCAAATGGTAGATGCTAGGATGGAGAGAACTGACTTTCTTTAAGGGTGTAGGCCTTGATATATCAATCCAGTGGAAGGCCACATCTAAAGAATATGAATAGCAACAATTGTTCTTGATAGGTGTTCCAAAAAAAAAAAAAAAGGAGCACACAAATTTCAGTGGGAAAGGAAGGGAAAGCGATATGAGAGGGATTAGCAGAGGGGCAAATATTATTAAAACACATTGTATGCAATTCTCAAGGAATTAATAAAATAAAGAAAAAAGTAAATTTATGATAGAGACATCACATTACAGATGTTCGGCTTGTGAACAACTGATATTTTTTTCATCCTGATATTTTTTTTAAATCAGTGTGATTCTGTGTTTTTAAAAATTATTCTGTGTTCATTCCAGGCTTTTTTTTCCCTTGAATTTAGTAAAGTCATAATAAAAAAAATATAACACTGGCATTTCTATAGTCACCAGTGCTTCTATTTTTGCTTTTTCAAGTAGTTTTTATTTTGTTTGACATTTTTGAGACTGGATACCATGTACTCCAATTTGTCCTTGAACTGCATGGCAGGCAAGAATGGTCTTAAATTCCCAAATCTCCTAACTCCATCATGTCTGGCTATTTGCTCATTTTTATAGGCTTTTTTCATTCTATACTTAATATTTTTCACTGACTTTCATTCTTTTTACTATTCCTATTCTTAACCATGGCATTGCTATTAATTTCTCAGAGTCTTGTGAAGTTTGCTTACATTTCAATTGCAAAGCTAAGAAATCCTTATACAGCATTTCAAATTGTGTTTCATTTGAGCTTTCAGGCATATCTTCCAAATGTCAGCAGAGATCATCCCACTGAGCAACAGAATATAAATGAAGAGGTTTGCTTGTTTTGATCTTAGGTTGTGAAACAGTCAGAGAGTAGACGGGGATAAAATATGGAGTGTAAAAAAGTAAATAATAATAAAAACAAAAAAATCAAAAATTAGTAGGATCTTGTAATGACCAAAACAAAACAAAAAAACAAATAGTATTGTAAAAATATAATTAAGTGTATAAGAGTAAATCTAACCAGTGAAAGTATTATCAAACATTTAAAAATCTTTATTTTATCTTGGAATTGTTGTTAAATTTATTATTACCTAAACTTTAATTGCTATGAACTTATTTTGAGAAAAAATATTCAAATATTAGAGACAATAATTTGACAGAACAAACAGTATAAAGTGCAAAAAATTCATAGAATTTCAGAGAAAAAATTTAAAAGACTTTATTGTTTCAAAAAGGAAAAAGTGCTTATTTTTGAATCTCAAGTCTCAGAACCTAACAAAATCAAATAACACATAAAATCAAAACAAAACAGAAAATACTCATACCTACTAAAAAGACCAAAATTCCTTTTAAAATTGACATTTCTAAATTTAAGAATATGATAGAAAACTAAAGTTGGAAGAGGCCCTATTTGCGACCCTGTTAGAATGTTAACTGCCTTGTCAGACATAAGTGCTTATTTTAAGTCTTGGCCTTAGTGGAAAAGTATTAGGTTAGTTGAGATTTTTGTGGGAAAAGTAGAAGGCCTCTGTAGTAAAGTACTACCCCCAGTTAAGAACAAATAGCTATAGAACTTGTGGACAGGTAGGTACCTAGCAACCCACTCTGTTCTGTTCCTCCTGCTGAACTTTTTACCTAGCCAATATCCTGCTTTTAGGAACAGGTGTGTTCCCCCAGAAACAAAGTGATTCTGCATCAGCCCCCTCCCCATATCCTGTTTCTATTGGGTATAAAACCTGCTTGGAAAAATAATATCTGTCGGCTTGATCAGATCGTTTGGGCTTGCTGTCTGTTCTTTTGTATTTGCTGTCCCCCCATTCTCTCCACAGGTGGTTCCTCAGACCCTGTTCAACTGTCCCCAGGGTCAGCACAAACTGAAGCTTTCATGTATGGTTGATGTGATGGTGAATGACAACTCGAAATAAACGTACTCTTAGCATGTTACTCCACAATTTTAGTCCTTGATAGTAAAGCAAATGAGTTGAATACAGAATACACAAAAATATGCATCCAGATGCTTTCCTGTAGGTGAATGGCTAAATACTTTATGAGACAGATAATAAAATACTGTGTAACTCTAAAACAAATGAGTTAGCTAACTAAGGGGGTGGAATTACATTGTATTAGTTGATAAAAAAGAAACCCACAAAAGCTGCAAACTCTAAGACTTCAAATATATGACATTAAAGAAAACAGGAAAACCCACATACATAGTAAAAGATTAGTGGTTTTAAAATTTGGGGGGAGGGTATGAATAGGATGGAATGGAGTATTTTAAAGCATTTTTAGGATTCTATATCATACCAAAATTGTTAACATATGTACTTTTACAAATGAGCAAATCAACATGATATAAAACTCAGATAAAATCATTATCCTACAGACTTGGCATGATAATGATGTGCCTGTTAATTTACCCATTCTAATATGTACGCCACTCTCATGCAGATGATAAAGACTAAGACCTCCTGTTTCTGTAGAGATGCAGCCAATGGAAAACCTCTCCAAATTCTACTCAATATGGCTGTGAATTTAAAATTGCTATAAAATAACGTCTAATTAGAAATATATGTATAATATTCAACTGTCCTATCCACTCCTTTTTTGTTGTTGTTGTTCTGTTCATTCCTTTATCAGCAATTATGGCTTCACTGTTCTCCAAATAGTAAAACAACCTTGGACTTTGAGGAGAACTGGGACTTTATAATCTGGAAATAATATTAAAGCAAATGATACTCTATAAGGTTATGAAAACAATGATAAAATGTTATGCGGTTGCCTTCAAAATATAATTTATATTCCTTAAATCCCTATGTAATGATCTCTCTCCAGTATATAAATATCATTCTTAACACTTAAATGTACAGAGAGTGTTTATCTTAAAACATAATTTAACACACAGTTCAAACTTTGCATAGTCAGAGTGATAGTGAAAAGGGAAAGGGAAAATGTATTAAAATGCCTAACATTTATACCACTAGAGAATGGTATACTCAGACATAAACTTCTTTTTTCTTATATCTGACTGGGAATTTTACTCTCCAGAATCCATAGGCAATTGATTTTCCTTTCCTCATGCTTCAATTGCAAAAATCTGCACATATATAAATAGTAGATTGTTTGCCAATAGTGTGAAATGTAACTGTCTATGAGATCTTGAGACTGAAATGGATTTCTACTACTCAAATTCTGTAAAATATTTAGACAAAATAATAGAGAAAATGGTAGTAAATATCTATTTGAGACAAATTGTTTACATTCATCAAATACTACTTACTTAAACAGAAAATACATTCTGTTGTGAACAGGGGTTGAAATTTCATGGACAAAATGCCAGAAAATCCCTTAGTCATAAATGTGAGCTGTTCACATTCTCTGTCATAACTGCATCATTGTTTACTCATAAAACAGCAGGAAAACATCACCAGATTTGAGTTCAAATCAAGGATATAGTGAGAAGAGAAAATGCCAGCCATGTCTCCCTCTCATCATCAGTTAAGCTTCCACTGTTACATGTAGAATTTATTTTCCAGTTTCTGAACCATGTCAAGAAAACTTAAGGTGACTTAATATCTGAAAAAGTACACACACACACACACACACACACACACACACACACACACATATATACTTTCCTTGATTTTTCTGAGTTTTATATCTTTTTTTTTCCATTTTTTAATTAGGTATTTTCCTCGTTTACATTTTCAATGCTATCCCAAAGTTCCCCCATACCCACCCCCCCAAGGCCCTACCCACCCACTCCCCCTTTTTGGCCCTGGCGTTCCCCTGTACTGGGGCATATAAAGTTTGCAAGTCCAATGGGCCTCTCTTTGCAGTGATGGCCAACTAGGCCATCTTTTGATACATATGCAGCTAAAGACAAGAGCTCCCAGGTACTGGTTAGTTCATACTGTTGTTCCACCTATAGGGTTGCAGTTCCCTTTAGCTCCTTGGGTATTTTCTCTAGCTCCTCCATTAGGGGCCCTGTGATCCATTCAATAGCTGACTGTGAGCATCCACTTCTGTGTTTGCTAGGCCCCGGCATAGTCTCATAAGAGAGAGCTATATCTGGGTCCTTTCAGCGAAATCTTGCTAGTGTATGCAATGGTGTCAGCATTTGGAAGATGATTATGGGATGGATCCCTGCATATGGCAATCACTAGATTGTCCATCCTTTCGTCACAGCTCCAAATTTTGTCTCTGTAACTCCTTCTATGGGTGTTTTGCTCCCATTTCTAAGAAAGGGTAAAGTGTCCACACTTTGGTCTTCGTTCTTCTTGAATTTCATGCGTTTGGCAAGTTGTATCTTATATCTTGGGTATCCTAAGTTTCTGGGCTAATATCCACTTATCAGTGAGTACATATTGTGCGAGTTCCTTTGTGATTGGGTTACTTCACTCAGGATGATACCACAAGGTCCATCCATTTGCCTAGGAATTTCATAAATTCATTTTTTTAATAGCTGAGTAGTATTCTATTGTGTAAATGTACCACATTTTCTGTATACATTCCTCTGTTGAGGGGCATCTGGGTTCTTTCCAGCTTCTGGCTATTATAAACAAGGCTGCTATGAACATAGTGGAAACATCCTAATTAACAAAATCAGAAATGAAAAGGGAGACATAACAACAGATCCTGAAGAAATCCAAAACACCATCAGATCCTTCTACAAAAGGCTATACTCAACAAAACTGGAAAACCTGGACGAAATGGACAAATTTCTGGACAGATACCAGGTACCGAAGCTGAATCAGGATCAAGTTGACCATCTAAACAGTCCCATATCCCCTAAAGAAATAGAAGCAGTTATTAATAGTCTCCCAGCCAAAAAAAGCCCAGGACCAGATGGGTTTAGTGCAGAGTTCTATCAGACCTTCAAAGAAGACCTAATTCCAGTTCTTCACAAACTATTCCACAAAATAGAAGTAGAAGGTACTCTACCCAACTCATTCTATGAAGCCACAATTACTCTGATACCTAAACCACAAAAAGACCCAACAGAGATAGAGAACTTCAGACCAATTTCCCTTATGAATATCGATGCAAAAATCCTCAATAAAGTTCTTGCTAACCGAATCCAAGAACACATCAAAACAATCATCCATCCTGACCAAGTAGGTTTCATCCCAGGGATGCAGGGATGGTTTAATATACGGAAATCCATCAATGTAATTCAGTATATAAACAAACTCAAAGACAAAAACCACATGATCATCTCGTTAGATGCTGAGAAAGCATTTGACAAAATCCAACACCCATTCATGATAAAAGTCTTGGAAAGATCAGGAATTCAAGGCCCATACCTAAACATGGTAAAAACAATCTACAGCAAACCAATAGCCAACATCAAAGTAAATGGTGAGAAGCTGGAAGCAATCCCACTAAAATCAGGGACTAGACCAGGCTGTCCACTCTCGCCCTACCTATTCAACATTGTACTTGAAGTCCTCCCTAGAGCAATTAGACAACAAAAGGAGATCAAGGGGATACAATTTGGAAAGGAAGAAGTCAAAATATCACTTTTTGCAGATGATATGATAGTATATATAAGTGACCCTAAAAATTCCACCAGAGAACTCCTAAGCCTGATAAACAGCTTCAATGAAGTAGCTGGATATAAAATTAACTTAAACAAGTCAATGGCCTTTCTGTACACAAAGGATAAACAGGCTGAGAAAGAAATTAGAGAAACAACACCCTTCTCAATAGTCACAAATAATATAAAATACCTTGGCCTGACTCTAACTAAGGAAGTGAAAGATCTGTATGATAAGAACTTCAAGTCTCTAAAGAAAGAAATTAAAGAAGATCTCAGAAGATGGAAAGATCTCCCATGCTCATGGATTGGCAGGATCAACATTGTAAAAATAGCTATCTTGCCAAAAGCAATCTACAGATTCAATGCAATCCCCATCAAAATTCCAACTCAATTCTTCAACTAATTAGAAAGGGCAATCGGCAGATTCATCTGGAATAACAAAAAACCTAGCATAGCAAAAACTCTTCTCAAGGATAAAAGAACCTTTGGTGGAATCACCATGCCGGACCTAAAACTGTACTACAGAGCAATTTTGATCAAAACTGCATGGTACTGGTATAGTGACAGACAAGTAGACCAATGCAATAGAATTGAAGACCCAGAGATGAACCCACACACCTATGTTCACGTGATCTTTGACAAGGGAGCTAAAACTATCCAGTGGAAAAAAGACAGTATTTTCAACAAATGGTGCTGGCACAACTGGCGGTTATCATGTAGAAGAATGCGAATTGATCCATTTCTATCTCCTTGTACTAAGGTCAAATCTAAGTGGATTAAGGAACTCCACATAAAACCAGAGACACTGAAACTTATAGAGGAGAAAGTAGGGAAAAGCCTCGAAGATATGGGTAGAGGGGAAAAATTCCTGAATAGAACAGCAATGGCTGTGCTGTAAGATCAAGAATCGATAAATGGGACCTCATAAAATTGCAAAGCTTCTGCAAAGCAAAAGACACCGTCAATAAGACAAAAAGGCCACCAACAGATTGGGAAAGGATCTTTACCTATCCCAAATCAGATAGGGGACTAATATCCAATATATATAAAGAACTCAAGAAGGTGGACTCCAGAAAATCAAATAACCCCATTAAAAAATGGGGCTCAGAGCTGAACAAAGAATTCTCACCTGAGGATTACCGAATGGCAGAGAAGCACCAGAAAAAATGTTCAACATCCTTAATCATCAGGGAAATGCAAATCAGAGCAATACTGAGATTCCACTTCACTCCAGTCAGAATGGCAAAGATTATATCTTATTTTCCTGAGAATATAGAGGTAAATTGAGTTTTGAATGCTTATTTCATATTCTAAGGAATTACAATCACTTGTACATTAATAAGTAGGAATAGGATTGCATAGAAGAAAATCTTGAGAACAAAGTGGATCCATTACTTTAAATATATTATTAGATCCCTGTTCTCACTAATTCCAGCATTTTCAAAAGAATAGAAAGTTATATTACACAGGGAAACAGGGGTTAAGGTAGTAGACTAAGTCACTATTGTTGGGTTTATTAGAGTAGACTGCTTTCTCTTTTTCTGAGCAGTGAGAAGCCTCAAGTCAGTCATAGTTACTTCACTAAAGTCAAATGATGACATCTTGTGGCTCAAAGCCATCTTCCATTTTGTACAATTCTGAGTTTCCAAAAAATTTGTATCTATCCTATATTGACACCTAAGATTATATTTATAAAACACTAAATGTATAATCATAGTCATAATGGTTATATATCCACAATAACATAATATCTAAGTTGAAGGTGGTTAAGATAGCATTGCATTTTCCCTTTATAATTCATTCTAACTCCAAACCTATTACCTAAAATAAAAATAAAAATGTAACTCGAAAAGAGTATTTTGTTTTTAATAATATTTAGTACAAATGTATGTAGTTTCCAATACAAGTGTCCTGGTTGGCTTTTCTTGTCAATTTGACACAACTTACACAAGGCTGTCCTTTATGCAAGCTTGTAAGGCATTTTCTAAACTAATCATTATTCTTAGATAGCCCAGATCAATGTAGATATTGCATGCTTTTGGGAAGGGGGCCAAATAAAAAAATGCATGAATATTTCTTAACACTTAGGTTAAAAGTAGTCATGAGAAGGTCAGTCCATTGTAGGGAAAGTATGTGTGTCAGTTTAAATATACTTTTCACATTGTGCAGGGTCTGTTTTTAATATTAATATTTAAGCTGTATGTTAGCAAAATGGGCAAGTTTTTAAAAAATACAATATATCTCCTCAAAAACTTATTATGGTATGCAGATCTAAAGAACATTTTCCTTTTCCCCTTTTTATAATTAGTATCAAAATATTTTTCCTATAAAAACTATACCCAAGTGATTGTATTTACTGATGTAAAGTTTGCAGTATCTGAATATTAAGAAATAAATAAATTTTAAAAATAATTTATTTATTAAAAATTAAAACCATTTAAATCTTCAAGAATTTATAATTTCTACAAGGTAGTATATTTATTTTATTGAATTTGAAGAACTTTGATCAATTGAAATTTGAGGAAAAACAAATAGAAAGTAGAAACAAGCAGGACTTGCTTCTCTGCTTGAAGGTGTACAGATTTAATTCTGAGACAGAAAGCAAAGAGTGAGTAGGTCACAGTGTATAGTAAGGTTAGCTCTTCCTCTTACTGTGTAGTGATCCCTCATCAGTCTTCTACCTCTTCCTGTCAACATCCTCATCCTCATCATCCTTAGCTACCTGCTTCCCGTCAAGCCTCAGTTTCCTCATTTTTCTCATCTTCCTTACCACCTTCTTCCTCTTCTACATCTACCTCATTGTCAGCATCCTGCTCCCCATTTTCCTAATCACCATTCCTATTGGTAGGTGCTTCTCTTCCATTCTCTGCCTCCTCCACAACTTCCTTCTTCTCCTTCAAGTCATCGATAGTGATCTCTGAGCCAGTGTCTACTGCCCTATCTGGCATGGTGGGGCATGTCAGTGGCCTGATGCAGCAAGTGAAGAATTAGTTGGGTTCAAGGACTCTGGAGAGAAAGCTGCAGGAGTCTACATTTGAAGAGGTGGTGGGTGGTGAATGTGGCTGCAGTGAACAAGGAACACTGCTGAGGGACAATGCAAAGATGAATTTTCCAAGCAGCCAAAGGGTTAACAATTCTTTTTATAGAAGACACAGCTGTATCACTTCTAGACATATACTCAAAAGATACACCAATATCACACAAAGACACTTGTTCAACTATGTTCATATCAGCTTTATTCATAATACCCAGAAACTGTAAACAACCTAGATGTCCCTCAACTGAAGAATGAATAAAGAAAATGAGATACATCTACACAATGAAACACTGTTCCATTATTAAAAAGAAACACACAAGGAATTTTGCAGGCAAATGGAAAGAACTTGAGAATATAATCCTGAGTGAAGAAATCCATATCCCAAATCAAAGGAATGGTATATACAGTTACCCTGCTACACTCCACAGGCCCAAAGAAGGAAAACTGGAAGGAAGGCCAAAGCAAGGAAGATTGGATCTTACTTAGAAGAGGGAAGAAAATACTCATAAGTGGAAGATGAAAGTAAGGAAACGGGAGGGGCATGGGAGGAGAATGGGGGTTCTCAGGCGTGGGGAAGGACAGGAGAGATAGCTGGTGGCCATGAAAATAAATGGAAATCTGCAATTGATAGGGGTGAGGAGGTAGGGGAAAATCTCAAGGGCAAGACAGAGACCTATGTTAAAGGAGGCCCACAAGAATCGATGGGGATAGCTACATTGGAGATATGGAATCTTAAGATGCAAGTCAGGAACCAGAGTAGAGAAATAGAGACTTCGACTCACTCACATTTTCAACACAAAATTTATCCTGTCTATAAAAAATACAGGCACGGGGAATGAAGCAGAGACTGAGGGAATGGCCAGCGAATATCTGACCCAACTTGAGACCCATCCCATGGGCAAGTGCTAATCCCTACCACTATTAATGATACTGTGTTGGACTTGCAAAGAGGAGTATGTTGTCTCTGAGAGGCTCCACCTAGCAGGTGACTCAGACAGATAAAGATATCCACAGCCAAACAGTGGATGGAGCTTGGAGAATAGGGGGAAGGATTACTGGCCCCAAAGGGGATAGGAACTCTACAGGAAGACCAACAGAGTCAACTAATCTGGACCCTTGGGACTCTCAAATTCTGAACTATCAACCAAATAACATACAAGGACTGCACCTAGGCCTTCCCACATATATGTAGCAGATGTGCAGTTTGACCTTTATGTGGGTCCTGAAGAGCTAGAAGAGATCCTATCCCCAAAACTGTTGCCTGCATGTGGGAGGGTTCCTCAAGCTGGTCTGCCTTGTCTGGTCTCAGTGGGAGAGGAAGCACCTAGGCTTGCAGAGGCTTTAAGTGCCCAGTTTGGGTGGATACCCAGTGGTCTTCCACCCACTCAGAGAAGAAAAGTGAGAATGGGGTAAGGATTGTGGCGGGAGTATCCAGGAGCAGGGCAATAAGTGGGATGCAAAGTGAATAAGTAAATGAAGATAATAATTAATTTTAAAAAAATAAATTAAGAAGAAATAGGATTTTGTTTTTCTCTATATTTATTTTGTCTTACAAGTTGTTCTTAACCTTTCTCCTTTTTGTTTCATATTTTTCTCTAGTCCTTAACTGATGGCATGTACATTTACCAAGACATAATACTAAGAAAAGTATGCTTAAAGAATAACTGGAATTGTTTGCTTTAAATATAGAGGTATTTCCCTCAATATTTGTGTTTGGTTTGTTTTTAACAGGGTGTCCACATGTAACATAAGATGGTCTGGTGCTTAGTGTAAATTCCAAACTAGCTGTGATATTAGAGTTCAGTTGCCTTGGCTTTCAAAGTACCTAAGTTACCACCACAGTGAGCTAGCATTGTTCTATATTGTTTGAATTTTCTGTCAGTCAAATAGCATTTGCTTTCTCTGTAAACTATTATAAATGAACTCATTTAACTCAACTAATAGAGTAAAGGGAAGATTATTTGAAATCAATCACATTTAAGATTATTGCATAATTCAAGTTAATGATTTGACTATTTTAATCTGGAACACCTTCCCGCCACTTTAAGATTACTTCATCCTATTCAGTGAAAGATTACACGTTAAAAACGAGTTATATTAGTTGAGAGCATTATAGTGTTTATCCTGGTTGATTCAGGTGGATACAATGAATTAATAGGGACCTGATGCCCTCTTCTGGTGTGTCTGAAGACAGAGACAGTGTACCCACATACATGAAAAAAAATAAAAGAAAAAGTCTGAAAAAGTCACTAGGAATTAAAAAAAAATTATCCAAGTCTTTCAGTCAGTATTCAATTGTGATTAAAGTTGTGGTGTAAAAGGAAGGAGTCATTGATAAATACAAATTTAAGACAATGAAATTTTATAGATATGTCCACAATACTTAGCACTTATGTTAAAATATTCATATTTGAATTTCCATTTTACTGAACGTCCTACAATTTTTTTATTAACTCTGGTAACTTCAATTTCGTATACACAGGAACTTCCAGAAATGATTTTTGCACAATAGGGCCATTTTTGATCAGCCATGCTAATACTTACTTCTTAAATATGCCCCCAAGACATTTTTGATCTAATTATGCTTGCTTTACTGTCTCCATTATGTTAAGGCTGACTAATTTTGTCTTTCGTCATTCTAGCAGTTTTGTAAGTTCTAATTGAGGGTCAGTAGGATTTTGGTAAAAGAGATAATGAAATAACCATATGAAGCCTTGTGTGTACTGACTGTCTTGGATTTCATATTTATTCTAGAACTCTTCCTTCCAAAATATCATACTAAATGCACAAGCAATTCTTAAACCAAAGAACTAAGGTCCACCTTTGATCTTATACATACACTTCATTTGCTTGCTTTGAGTCATCTTATATTCATAGCAGCTGTTGACCCTCCTTTGCTAAGCCATTCAGTCAATTGTGAGGCAAAGTAACTAAATTAAACAAATTTTTATGATTTTTCCCAAAGCACCTTGATATGGCTCATAACTTATACATGTGAAAATTATAAATCAGAGACTAACTTGATAGTGTTGTATTTTTAAATTTTATTTATTTGTAATATATATTTTATACTCCATTTTCTATTCCCTGCCACTCATCTTTCACCATCCTACTGCTCAACATCTCACACCTCTTCCACACCCCATACCATCTCCATGTGGATGCCCCTCACCCCAACCCCACCTGACCTCTAAATTTTCTGTGGCCTCCAGTCTCTTGAGGGGTAGGTGCTTCATTTCTGATTGAACACAGACCTAGAAGTTCTCTACTGTATGTGTGTTGGGGACTGAGGCATATCAGCTGGTGTATGCTAAATGTTTGGTCGTCTAGTGTTTGAGGGATTTCAGGGGTCCAGATTAATTGACTCTGCTGGTCCTCCTACAGGATTGCTCTCCTCCTCAGCTTGTTTCAGCCTTCCCTAACTCAACAGCAGGGGTCATCTGGTTCTGTCCATTGGTTGGGTGCAAATAATTGCATCTGACTCTTTCAGCTACTTATTGGGTCTTTTGGAGGGTAGTCCTGATAGATCCCTTTTGGTGAGCATTGCACATCCTCAGTAATAGTATAAGGCCTTGGGACCTCCTCTTGAGCTGGTTCCCATTTTGGGCTTGTTGCTGGACCTTTTTTGCCTCAGACCCTCTGGGCCCCTGTTTCTGCGTGGAACGGGTTCTCTCGAGGAGATGGGCAAAGCATAGGAATTGACAAACAGATGCACACAAAAGAGGTGTTGAATCTGAATGTAATGTCTGGTCGACCATTAGACTATTATATTACAGCGAATTATCAGGAGTTACAAATCACAAACAAGACAAGGTACACTGAAATTTACCAGATACAACAGAAAAGAATTTGCAGGAACTTAGATAAATGTTTACAATAGAGATTGGCAGCCCTGCCTAGGATCAGCCTAGTGCCAGGCAAGAGTTTCACACTTTAGTGTTAAAAGCACCAGGGGGTTTTAACTCTTGACAGGCCTCAAGAATAATGTGGTGTCATGGAGCTCTAAATTCCTAGGCCTTGTAAAATCTTATCTTGTCTGGAAAATCCCCCATTTATCAGGATAGTATATCAACTTGCTCTTGGCAAGGAATGTAGCCTGTAGTAAAGATTTCTATCTCAGTGAGATTCCCAGGCTCTTTCTGCAGACAACTGAGTTAATGGCTCTTTATTGAAATGCTTAATTAGTTACTGAATAGGTAAAACTCTTTGCTGTAATCTGGAATTTTGGAACACTGGGAGAGGCTTTAGCTAATTCAGAATTCAATCTTAAAAGGCACTTATTAGAAGGTAATGCTTAATAGAGGGCACGTGGATCCATACACTAGACAAATGCTGGAGTGGAAAATTAATTTTATGGGTTAGGGGGATGGCCAAAACTCCAGGAGGGAGTTTCCTTGAAACTCTTTTCCTCATGAGAAAGCTTCCAGACTTTCATCTGTCAAGCTGACTCCACCAGAGCACGTGGCACTTCTTTTTCTCAGGCTCCTCTCCATTTCCATCCCTGTAATTCTTTGAGACAGAAACAATTATGGGTCAGAGGTGTGACAGAGAGATGGCAACCTCATCCCTCACTTGATGTCCTGTCTTCCTGCTAGAGGTGGGCTCTATAAGCTCCCTGTCCATATAACCATTTAATCAAAGGTCTCTCCCTATCAGTCCTGGGAGTCTCTCACCTCCCAGGTCTCTGGTGAATTATGGGGGGTTCCCCTAAGCTTCTATTTTCTGAGGTTGCCTGTTTACAATCATTCTGCTGGTCCTCAGGGCTCCAGTCCTCACCCAATACCACATTAGGTTACCCTCTACTCCCCACTTCACCCCACCCAATCCACATTCCCTTACAATTCCCACCCTCCATCCCTCCCTACTAGTGGGACTGAGTAATCCTCACTTGGGTACTGCAGCTTGTCTTGTCGAGCCTTTTAAATTCTGTGGACTGTGTTTTGTGTATTCTGTATGGATTTTTATTTTCTCTTTTTCTTTTCTTCTTTTTCTTTTTTTCTTTTTTCTTTTTTCTTTTTCTTTTTCTTTCTTTTTTTGTGGCTAATATTCACTTATTAGTGAGTACATGCCATGCATGTCCTTTTGGGTCTGAGTTACCTCACACAGGATGATATTTTCTAGTTCCTTATTTGCCTGCAAAAGTCAGAATGTCCTAGTTCAGAGAAATGCAAATTAAAATGACCCTGAGATTCTACCTTATACCAGTCAGAATAGCTAAGATCAAAATCTCTGGTGACAACAGCTGTTGAAGAGGATGTGGAGAAAGAGGAACACTCCTCCATTGCTGGTGGGATTGCAAGCTTGTACAACCACTCTGGAAATCAATCTGGAGATTCCTCAGAAAATTGGAAATAGATCTATATGAAGATACAGGAATACCACTTTTGGGAATACACCCAAAAGGTGCCCCCACCATGCCACAGGGGCACGTGTTTCACTATGTTCATAGCAGCCTTATTTGTGATAGCCAGAAGCTGGAAAAAATGTAGATGTTCCATGACAGAAGAATGGATATAGAAATGTGGCTTAGCAGATTGACAAACTAACAGTATACACACCGTTTTACAAACACACATAAAGGATAATATACCAAAGAAAAGATACATAAAGATATAGAGATGTAGGCACATAAAAGTGTGTTGATGCAAAATCAAGGAAGAGTTAAGGCAGTGAAAGAAAAGGCTATTAAATATTCAAAGGAAAAACAGTGAGTAAAAACAAAATTAAACTGGGTTTTTTAGAGTGTGTGTCTCCGGGTATGTGAGAATAAACTTAAGTGATTGTGAGTGATGAAGAAGAGGACACAAACAAAATAAACAGAGAGTGTAAGACAAAGGGAAAGAAAAAAGTCAATAAAATAAAAAATATATTTTGCATGTGAGTATGTGTGTGAACGTGTGTCTGTGAGTGTTAGATCAATTTGTATGTCTGCAATGAAGAAAAGGAGACAAACAAAAATAAACATACACACAAACACAAACAAAAAGAGAGATACAGAGACAGAAATTGCTGCACACAGAAATGAGAACAAACCTAATACAACGTTCCCAGACATTAAGACTCATTAGAGTAAGAACTCAGATTAACTGGTGCATAATCTAAGAACATCAGAAAGAGTCCATGGAATTTAAGCAAGGTCACAGGAGGGTGTCAGTAAAAGCCAAGGAGAAAACCAGCAGTATACCCACTAATTTTAAAGTGAGTATTGGGTAATCACACAGTGTGTAAAGGAGAGACAGAAGAGAGATAAAACATTGATAGTGAGAAAAAAGAGAGACAGGCATGAGCCAGAGAAGCAGGCAAAGATTCAATCAGAATGAATTCAAGGCCAGCTAAAGATAACCATGCACATAGAGACAAAGAATCCCATCCACAACACTGAAATGCAAATGTGTTGCTGTGTACATGGTTGTATGCATTTGTGTGAACTTCCATTGGCTACAATCTCTTGGGAAGAAACAGCAAAGGGCTTGCAGCAAACAGGTGCCTCCAATAAATTGTACTACAAAGGAAAGGTTGTTGCCCTAAGGCGGCTCAGTGGGAGGAGGTCATATGGCTGGGTCTCCATTTTGCACTGTGAGGAGATTTATGAGGAGAGCAGATTCTATCTGGTTTTGTTTGTTGGTTTATTGACTTTGTTTTGTTTTTCCTTTTGCTGTTGTTGTTGGTTGTGGTATTGGTTTGTGTTGGTAGATTGCTAGTAGCATATATAATACTTTCATTCTCTGGGCAGTTATAGGCAGAAATCCATGGCATGCCCTTGATGCTGATTGTTTTCCACTGAAATTTCCTATCCGTAGAACTCCACTGAGGGACTTCCAGAGGCTCAGCTTTGTGGAGTCCTTAAGTCAGTAGCCCCCCCCCCCCTTTTTTTTTTTTTCTATCAGGTCCTTGTTCAGAGGCCAACAGGAAACCTTGAGAGTTGGCAACTGGGCGTGGCTTCCATGCCTGTTTGGCAGCCATCTTGAGACTGGGCGTGGCTGAGGTCCCACCTGTCAGGGGCAGGTATAAAAAGGGATGCCTGAGAGGCAATGGGTTCTAAGCTGTGAGCTTCTGTCAGTAGGTGTTCTCTCTCTGCTCAGGAGAGGAAACATCCAACTAGAGGAAGGTCAAAAACTGAGTCTGAGGTGCAGATAGAACCTAAAAATTCCAGCCCTGTTCTCGGGATTGGTCATGGAGACTAGATCCGAGGCAGGTGTTCTGCAGAAGCTGCTGGATCGCCTTTGCCAGGAGACCGACCCAGGAAAGATCTACAAAACGTTGAAGGAACTGTCTTCTCTTCCTATTCTGTGCGACACCCTGTCAGAGATTGACTTCAAACAGACCATCAAGTCCTTGAAGAAACAGCAACTCCTCGTGCCCTTTGTAAAGGATTTAGTGGATAAGTGGTCGACTGGGTTCCTGCTTGGACCCCAAATTCAGCAGGACCGGCAGGACTTTGGCTTGGAGAAGGGCCTCACAAGAGAGGGTCAGAGCACCTCCCCAGAAGAGAAGCCCCAGACGCAAGCATCCCAGGAAGCCCGAGGAGATGGGAGAGAGGTTTTCCTTGGGCTTTGCAGTACCAGCAGTAGCAGCAGCAGCGGCTGCAGCAGCAGCAGCAGCAACAGCAGCCATTCAGGCAGAATCTCTTGCTTAAGCAAGAGCCGAAAATCACACAAAAGGTCCAACCATCTGGCAACTCACATTCGATGGCCGCTTCCAGGAGAAAACTGGAGCCCTGACTTACAGCAAGATGTCCAGAACCTGGTGCACCAAGGAGCGTCAGAGGAGCCTTGCCAACAGGAAGATGCCAAGCCACTGGCCATAAAGCCCGGGGCTGGGCCACAGGAGCCCACTGGGCTTGTGTTTGGTGGGCACAGAAAGTGCCAACCACCAGGCAACTGGGAGCAGGAAGGAGTCCCTGGAGCTGGTTCCTCCTGGGCTTGCCTCAATGGGGATTGCTGCTCTCCTTCCTCTTCGGAGCGTCCACGGGGCAAGAGGCAGAGGTGGGAACCCCCGTGTCCAGCCCAGGCCCAGGTTCCTCCTGCAAAGGTGCCTCGAGGTGAGTCTGGAAGCTCCATGAATCTAAGTGCCATTGTTGCCTGTTCCATTCCAGAGGGTCACTCCAGTGATATTGCCTGGTTCAAATGGAATCTTGACCAGGAGACATCTTTCGCTCAGCAGGACCAAGAAGCCACAACTTATGGATGGGCACTCAGGAAGAACCACAAAACCCAAGTCTATTCAGGTTGCAGGCCTGCAGCACGACTCCAGCAGAAGCACACTGGAACCAGGGACAGTGCTCACTGCCAGGTTGGCAAGGACAAAGCTGGTCGTGGGCAGCCAGAAGAGAAGTCCAGGGCCCACGGCCACAGGTGCAAGGAATCCTACAGCCAACCTGAGTCCCCCACACCCCTGCAGGTTCAGGGGTCACAAGAGGAGAGGCTGCAAGCCCTCAGAGCCCGTCTCCAAAGCACAAGAGCCAAGAGACCTCAACCCAGACAGACAATGATGGTCTCCTTCTTCACCGAGCTCAAGAGCCCAAGCCAACAAGGAAAGCCAGGAAAATCTGGGGCTGCCTCTGTCCAAAATCAGCACAGTCTTTCTGAGGCTCCTGCCCATCCTGGAGTCCACTGGGCTTCCTGCCCTCTTGCTGGAGAAACAGGCACCAAGAAGGACCCTGCTAAAAGACCTGCTCCTCTCATGGCCAAGACCCTGAAGGACTACAGAAAGTGCTTCTATAAAAGGTGAACCTCAGATGCTTTCCACCACTAGAAAACCTGCAACTCCTGAGACTTGGATTGACTGGACACACAGGAGCTGCCCTCCAGGCACAGGTACATGGTACACCCTTGTTTTCCTGCTCCAAACAGACTTCTCAGCAGCTAATCTTGGCCTTCTCCCAGGACTTCTCTACAGAATTTTCCACACCTTAACTTTCTTCCCATGTCAAGCTTTAAAACTTCTTCAAAAATAAATCAGTATCTCTCCCCCAAATCAAATTTGTGGGTTTGTCTTTATATTTCTTTAGAAATATTGATACCCATAAACATAGATACTTGCTTAGCACTTGGAAAAAAGAGACTAAAAGTCTGCCTGCCGACAGTTTTGCAAAGATACAAGTAGGATAATAGATTTAAGATTAGATACCTAGAGTCACAAAGAGAAGTAGGCACATTAATATGTTTGAGGAAGTCTGGCAGTAGACTTAACATCAGTGCCCACAAACCAGTAGGAATGAAGGCAGTGAATCAAAAAGGCCTTAAACATTAAAAGGAAACACCTCAATAAAATCCAAACTAAATTGTGTGTTATAGTGTTTGAGTCTTTGTGTGTGTGTTTGTGTGTATGTGTGTGTGCCTGTTTGTGTGTGTTACAACTATTTGAATGTGTGTGATGAAGAAGAGGAAAGGAACACAAGTACAGAGAGGCAGAGATAGAGACAGAGACAGAAATAATCTGACTATACAGGATTAAGAACAAAAGTGAACCAAAGTTCCCAGACATTACCTCTCATTGGGGTAAGAGCTCAGATGTATTGGCACCTAAACTTAGACCATTCCTTAGAGAGTTCGTGGGATGCAAGCAAGGTGTCATGTTGGGATCAGCAAAAGCTAAGGGGAAAACCAGCAATATACCCACTAACTTATAAAGTGAGCATTGAGCAATCACACACAGTGTGTAAAGGAGAGACAGAAAAGAGAGATAAAACATTGATAGTGAAAAATAAAGAAACGGGCATGAGCCAGAGAAGCAGGCCAAGATCCAATCAGAATGATTTCAAGGAAATCTGCAGTTAACCCTAGACATAGAGACAAAGAATCCCATCCACAACCCTGAACTGCAAAGTTGTGGCTGTGCACCTTGTTCTATGCACCTGTGTGACCCTCCTTTGGCTACAAGGCTGACTCTCAGTTGAACCAGCACCATTTGTTGAAGGTGCTGTCTTTTTTCTATTGGATCATTTTGGCTTCTTTTTCAAAGATAAAGTGACCATAGGTCTGTGGTTGTATTTGTCATCTTTAATTCTATTCCGCTGAGTTACCTGCCTGTCTCTATACCAATATCATGTGTTTTTTGTAATTATTGCACCATAATATAGCTTGAGGTGAGGGATAGTGGTTTCCTCAAAAGCTCTTTTATTGTTAAGAATGATGTACCTCAGAAACAAAAGAACACATATATTATGTTCTAATTGATATGTAGATATTACCCCCAAATCTCAGAATACCCATGATACAGCCTACAAACCATATGAAGCTTAAGAAGAAGAATGACAAAAGTGTGGTTGCTTCAACCCTTTATAATATGGGGGAAAATAGAGGAAATAGAGAGAGGGAGGGAGTTATCTGGGTGGGAGAGAGATATTGGACTGAAAGGGGGGAGGGGAAGGATCAGGTATTGAAGTATCAGGAGAGTAGAAAAGAACGTCAGGTAATTAAAAGTAAATATGATTCAGTAGAGGATGGGGACATGCGGTAGCCACTAGAATTCTCAGATTTTAGGGAAGTCAGGGCCTCCCAGGACCCAATGGGTATGACATTATCTAAAATACTCAACAAAAGGAAATCCATCATGTGAAGACAAATTACAGTAGATAGACACAATACCCAGTTGAGGGATGTTTCCATCTATTCATCTCAAAATTTTTAACCCAGATATGCTCCTGTCAATGGAAAGACAGGGACAGAGACTGAAGGAAAGATGATCCAGAGAAAGCCCCACCTAGGGATTCATCCCATCCACAGATACCAAACCCCATATTATTGCTGATGCCAAGATGTTCCTGCTAACAAGAGGATTGTATGGCTGTTTCCTGAGATGTACTACCAGCACCTGACCAATACAGATACAGATACTCATAGCAAACCATTGCCTGAGCCCAAGGACCACAATGGAAGAGCTGAAGGAAGGACTTCAAGGGGAAGGACTGAAGGAGCTGAAGATAACTGCAGTCCCATAGGAAGAACAATATCAACTATCCAGACCACCAGATCTTAAGGGACTATGCCAACAACCAAAGAGTATACATGGTGGGATCTATAGATCCAGATACATACATAGCATTGGATGGCCTTATCTGACAGCAATAGGAGGGGAAGCTCTTGGTCCTATGGAGGCTTGATGTCCCAGTGTAGGGGGCTGCTAGTGGTGAAGCAGGAGTGAGTGAGTAGGTGGAGGAGCATTCTCATAGAAGCAAATGGTAGCAGGAGGGGAGTTTGTGGAGCGGTAAATGGAAAAGGTGATAGCATTTGAAATTTAAATAAATACAATGATTAAAAAATAAAAAGAAAATTCAGAAAACACTCTTTCCTCATGATATCCTCCTCTGTTTTATATCTCATCAAATTACAGCATGAGTTTCAAGAATTTTGTCAAATTTGATTCAAGGTTAGATTACAAGGAATTTGTTGGTTAGTGTTGATTACCAAATTAATAAAATTAAGAAATGGCCACCAAATTAGTAATACTTACTTCTAGATATTTCTGCATTTTATTTATCAGGAAAGCTATAATTGTCAGAAGGAATCCTCCTGTATAGAAAAAAAAAATGCATTGCCTATAAGAGTGTGGAAAGAAGGGATCTATTTACCACTGTACAGGTAGGCTTATCTCTGTCCTCTGGTTCTTACAGCATTTCTGTCCACTCTTCTCAAGTAATCCTTGATAATATGGAAAGCATCTTGTGATTTTGACATATCCATCACCTGTCAATATAAAAGCCCATAGCTTAAGCAGGAGAGATAAGGTGGGACATCAGGAGGCAGAGAAAATTCTAGGAGAGAGCAGAAACAGGAGATTGACCTGTAAGGAGGCAGATATATAGTGCTTGAGCACAGGTAACCAGCCATGTTACAAATAAGAGATCTAATTAAATGGGTATTTTGTATGATTCTAGTCTGAGCAGTGCCTAGCTATACGGCCAAGGTATTTGGAAAAACATTTTAGTCTTAGTCTTATTATTTGGATCATGGGGGTGGAAGGAAGAACCACAGCAAATTTCATCAAAATTTGGCCCAATGAAGTGCATCATTATGTTGTACTAAATATCATTCAGTGGTGTCTACACTTCCTTAGATCATTTAGTTCTCAGATAAAAGAAACTAAACTTTTATATTTATGATTAGTTTTTAAAGCTATAGAGCTGGGGAGATATCTGCCATCTGAGCTATTAATATGTCTCTTTCCCTACCAATAACACCTAGTTTTAATTGTGTTCTGCCTGGACTGCTCATATTCAAATTGGCCAGCCCTTATGGCCATGTTTTAGCTTATGCCATGACATCATCTCTCTCCATATTCTCCTCTCTTCCTCTGTGGTGTCTTGACTCAGACCCAAAACCCCAGATCTGTATCTCAGCCTTTCTCTCTTCTGCCCAGCTATAGGATATAGGCAACGTTATTCAACCAATAGTTTGTTGTTATTGTTTTATTTAGAGTGTTAAATCCAAACTTCTATTTTATTTTAGTTTTTAATTAATTATTTTATTTACATTCCAAGTGTTACTCCCTCCCCTGGTCCCTCCTCCCACAGATTACCTGACTGACATTCTCTTTTGCCCAACCCCCTCCCCTCTGTGTCTGAGAGCATACTGACCTCCTTGGAACATGGAAACTCCCATTCCCTAAGGTATATCTCTAGTCTCTAGAGAATTGGGCATATCCTTTCCTACAGAAGCCAGACAAAAAAGCAGTCTTTTGCTACATCGGTGCCTAGGACCTTATACCTGTCCTTGTATGCTCTTGGGTTGATACCTCAGTTCTTGGGAACTTCTAGGGATCCAGATTAGTCTACACTTTTGGTCTTCCTATGGGGTTGCCATTGTCTGCAAGCAAAACATAGCATCAGTAATTGTCACAATCTGGGGCCCACTCCTGGGATAGATCCCAAGTTTGACCCATAGCTGTCCTTTGTCCTTGCCTTCCGACTCTGCTCCATTTTTGTCCTTGCATTTTTTAAAGACTGGAACAATTTTGGATCAAAAAATTTGAAGGTAGGCTGGTGACCCCAATCTTCCACTGAGGGCCCTCTTTATTCACTGAAGGTCTTCTCTTCAGGTTATATCTCCCTACTGGTGGGCATTGTCTTATTCCTGGACAAAACATCATGAACAAGAAGCAATTTGGGGAGGACAGGGTTTATTCTGTTTACACTTTCACATTGCTGTTCATCACCAAAGGAAGTCAGGAATGGATGTCACACAGGGCAGGAAGCAGGAGCTGATGCAGAGGCCAAGGCGGGATGTTTCTTACTGGCTTGTTTTCCCTGGATCACTCAGCTTGCTTTTATTTTTTATTTTTATTTATTTATTTATTTATTTTTTGGGGGGGGGGGTTCGAGACAGGGTTTCTCTGTATAGCACTGGCTGTCCTGGAACTCACTTTATAGACCAGGCTGGCCTTGAACTCACAAATCTGCCTGCCTCTGCCTCCTGAGTTCTGAGATTAAAGGCGAGTGCCACCATGCCCAGCTAGTTTGCTTTCTTATGGAATCCAAGACTATCAGCCCAGGAATGGCACCACCCACAATGGTCCTTCCTCCATTGATCACTAAATGAGAAAATGCCTTACAGCTGGATCTCATGAAAGCATTTCCTCACCTGAAACTTTTCACTGTGATAAGTCCAGCTTGTGTCAAGTTGACACAAAACCAGCCAATAGAGGAAGGATGTATAAGCATGTAAAAAAAAAAAAAAAAGAATGTAATATGCAGGAATGTAATTCTCTACGTACTAATTCTTAAGTTTACAAACACTAGTAATTTTATTTTAGCAATGTTCCTAGCCAATTACTGAATACTCAACTCTAATTACTATAGAGAGGACTTGCTTCATTTAAGATTTCTCTCCAATAGCAAATGGTATTGCAAAGCTGCTGTGAATGCTTCTAGTTTATCCATTTCCAAATTAAAACATTAACTCTTATTATCTACATATTTAATCCTATTCTATATGTTCAGGAATTTATTGAAAGCATTTAATTTCACTTTTAGCTTTATAATTTTCACTTGAGAACTACGCAGTTAGTTCTGTTTTTCACAGATCTCCTAAGCCTCAAACATGATTAAATGTAATATTTGTCTATTGTTTAAAGGTAAAATGAATTCTGATCATTTTAGTAAATGAACAGTTAATATTTTTTAACTTTAAATGAAAATTTATTACACAAAGGTTGTCACATAAATGGATACTTCTCTTCTATGTACACAGTCAATCCCACCCTTCACAGAAATGCTGTTTCTAAGCTTCTCATGTGGTGACAAAATGCTACACTCCTGATGCTAACAGAACATTATAGAGAGATGCTTCAGTGATTTAAGTTGAAAGCAGGACACTGGCATATGGCTCTTGCACCCAGTGTCAGGAATTACAAAGCATTTATTCAAAAATAAAAAAAGTTAAATTATCTATAGGCATGGAAAATGACAGCAGTAAACCAGTATATATTGTCAAAGGAAACCAGTAACTGATGGATACAGTGATCAGCCAGCCTTCTCTTCAGTCACTTATTTGGGTGACTTCTCTGAAGTTATTGGTAAGGAACCTGCCTTGAGCTTCCTGTCACAGTTCATTGACAAGGGCAAAGCACTATTCTAGGGGTTAAAAAAGGCTATCTCCCATACTCTCTCACATTGCACCCATTCCAGGGACCGTCTCTTTTTTAGGAATTTCTATTACTACAGCTTCACCTGTGGTTAGCAAGGAGGCCACCCCAGCAGCATCCAGTAAGGCAGATCTTAAATCCTTTGTTTGATCAATGATTCCATTTTCTATCATGTTCACAAAATCTCCCAGCTTGGCGTTATAACCAGCTTCTGAGGAAACCTGCAGAATTTTCTCAATTATCAAAGATCCTCCAACACCTACATTCTCAGCAATTGTCATTGCAGTAACTTCAAGTGCTCTTTTAATAATTTCTATGCCTATTTTCAGATCTCCATTAGCAGGCTTTAATGAATCCATGGCTGGGATGTACCAAAGCAAAGTGCAGCCTCATTCTAGAACCCTTTCTTCTCATTCATTTCAACATGACTTCTACCTCCAATCTTGAACACAGCTACTCCATCTGAAAGTTCTACAAGTAGCTTGTTCAGCTTTTCCTTTATATATTTGCTAGTTGTGATGTCTAGCTGCTTAGTGGTTTTTTTAATATATTTGTCTTATCAAATGAATATATACATGCGTTTTTGGTTATGTTATATTATGCAAAGTCATCCATACCCCACACTTGGTAAATGTCTTTTTTCCTAATGGATAAAACTAAGAGTAAAATTAACAGCCAGGAGTAGTATTTAAGTCTTTACTCTTGGGACTGTTGAGGTTGAAGCAAGAGGATTGCTCTGAATTTGCGGCTAGTTTAAGCCACAGAGAGAGGATCATGTCAGCTTTGGCTGGAGAAGTGACCTTTAAAAGGGGGAGGGGGGGAGACAGAGAGAGAGACAGAGAAAGTGAGAAAGAGAGAAGGAAAGAGAGAAAGAGAGAAAGAAAGAAAGAAAGAAGAAGAGAGAGAAGAGAGAAAGAAAGAGAAAGAAAGAGAAAGAAAGAAAGGAAGAGAGAGAGAGAAAGAAAGAAAGAAAGAGAGAGAGAGAGAGAAGAAAGAAAGAAGAGAAGAGAAGAGAAGAGAGAGAGAGAGAGAGAGAGAAAGAGAGAGTGAGAGGGGAAGGGAAGATGACATTAATTTTACCTTTAGAATTTCTGGTGTAAATTCTGAATGCATAAGAATGATTTTCTTATAAAACATTAATAGGTAAGTGAACTAAACATACAGTTAAAGAAAATGGGCATTTCCTGAAAATCATAATGCTACATGAAAACTGAATGAATTTTGTATTGAATATGGATTTTAACTGTTGGGTTGTCTGCACATGGACTGTTTGCAGTTGAGATCCATAGCCATATATTAGATAGATCTTGGTGAGTCTTGTGGAAGATTTGGGGGAAGGATTGAGTGACCAGAAAAGGGCAGGGACTCCACAGGAAGACCAACAGAGTCAACTACCCTGAAGACTTCAGTGGTCCCAGACACTGAAACAACAACCAAAAACCAAATATGGGCTGGACCTAGTCCTCTTGGAAATATGTAGCAGATGTGCAGCTTGGACTTTATGCAAGTCCCCCAATAAATGGAGAATTGTACTGTCTCAGACCTGTTGTCTCCATGTGAAACATTTTCCCCTAACTGAGCTGCCTTGTCTGGCTTCATGGGGAGAGAATGCTACCAGTCCTGCAATAACTTGATGTGGTGTGTGTGTGTGTGTGTGTGTGTGTGTGTGTGTGTGTGTGTGTGTGTTTGTAATGTTCATCACTTCAGAGGAGTGGAGGGATAATGGGGTTAGGACTTGTGTAAAGGGGAATTCTGAGGAGAGGGGGCTGACATTGGAATATAAAGTTAATAAATAAATAAAAAATATTAGGAATGAAATATAAGAGACAAGTGATATTGGAGAACAAAGAAAGGTTTGCAATCCCTTTATCATTCTGCATGCTTGAGTGAAAAACAGTTCTGCTCTCCAGCATTCTATTCCTCAGCAACAGGTAAAATAACTGGATCAACATGGATGTACCCGACCTCTTGTCTGACCTTCAATACATTCACGAAAGATGGATGCCAACATTCAGTAAATGGCTACGGACATACAGTTTCAATGAATTCCACAGCCTGGCATGAACCAATTTTTACTAAGAGTTTTACTAACTTTACAAAAAAATTCCATGGATAAGACCTAATTTTTTTTTTTATTAATGGCATCAGGGAGGATTATGGTGTAGTGAGTAAATGTTATGTAATTATGCTGTATGGATTTAAAGCACTTGTAAATTGTAAAATACTGGCTCTAAAATGTTGTAATTTACTTGAGTGTTTGATAAGCAATTTTTGGAAAGAAATTCTCTTAAATATATGAAATCTTCAAAATTCCAGTTGTGACCTGATGATACAAAACATTCACATTTATTATATATGCACAACAAAGACTATAAATGTAAGAACATGTAGGCTAATATTTCTGTTCATATCTCAAGTCAACATCAAAATTATGAGCAAAATACTGTCAAATTAATCACACATTTTCTTCTGTGTTAGATGGTTATTGTAAACATCATATCTTTTTATTCATTGACAAAACTTGAATCATAAAGGGAGGTTTATTAAACCCATAACTCTCCAGTGGATACCTACATACTCATGGACACACACCAAAATCATAGTGTATAACAAAGTGAAAGATGAGTGAGAGAGGAGGGGAGAGCGGGGGAAGAGAGGGGGAAGTGGAGGGATGAAGGAGGAAGGGAGTGAGGGAGAGTGGGAGGGAGGGAGGGAGGGAGGGAGAAAGATAGAGGGGAGAGGCAAGGAGTTCATGAGTGACAGTAGTCAATATAAGGACAGATTAAATTGAAATGCACAGGTAAACAATAATGAGACAATCTGAACCACTCTCCAGGTTCCATGCCTATTTCTGGGTGCCATTCTTTCTCCTGTTTAACAATTCCATTCCACCTACAATAACAATTCCCTTGAAATAACAAAACAGTCCTCAAAAGGTGCTGTTAATCCTCTATCTTCCTCTATTTTCCCATGTTGGGCTTATTTCCTTACAAAACAAACAAACAATAATCCAAAACAAAATTAATAGAAGTAAAATTTAAGAAAAGCTAGCCTAAGACTTTGTCAGAGAATTATCAGACACTGACATCTAGTGGACGTGAAAATCCATGACTATAAAAGAGTTTTAGTAAGCCAGCATCCCAAGTGTAACCTAAATCCAGATGCAAATGCAGAAGGGCACACAGATGTGTGTGTATATCTTATTTATATGCTCATTAACACTTCTGCATGTGTCAAACTGTTGATATTTAAAAAAAACGGAAATAATTGGTGGAATGAACATTGCTTTGGCTGGGTATACAGTAAGTACCAATAAAAGCTGAAGAACTGAGGAAAATCCATATTTCATCTGTCTCTATTTCTGTCTCTGTCTGCCTGTCCTTCCTTCTTTCTTTCCTTCCTCCCTTCTTCCTTTCTTGCTTCCTTTCTTCATTTCTTTCTTCTTTCCTTCCTTTCCTTTGGGTCTGTGGATTATAGCATGTACTTTATGGCTAAAATACATGTATAAGTGATTACACGGAATGTATATTCTTTTGAGTTGGGTTATTTCACAATTTTTTAAGTTCCATAAATTTGCCTGCAAATTTCATCATTTCTTTGTTTTTAATAGCTAGGTAATATTCCATTTGTAAATGAATCCCATTTTCCGTGTTCATTCTTCCATTGAGGGGTGTCTGGGTTGTTTCCAAGTTTTGGCTTTTTTGAATAAAACTGCTTTGAGCACAGTTGAACAAGTGTCCTTTTGGTATGGTGAAGCAAGCTTTATATATATGGCCAAAGTGTTATAGCTGGATCTTGCGTAGAACTTTCCCATTTTTATGAGAACCTCCCAAATTGATTTCCAGAGTGGTTGTACAAGCTTGCACTCCCATCAGCAGTGGAAGAGTGTTGCCCTTCTCCACAACCTTGTAAGCAGGTGTTGTCACTTGAGTTTTTGAACTTATCCATTCTGATCTGTGTAAGATAGAATGTTAGAGGTTTTTATTTTATTTGCATTTCCATGAAGCCTAAGGATATTTAACATTTCTTTGACTACTTCTCCAACGTTAAAAATTTTTCTTTCAAGGATTCTGTTCTTTTTTCATAATGTATATTTTATTTACATTACCTCAACAAAGCAGCTCCCTTCCCTACTCTCCTCTGAGTGCACCCTTACAAATCCTTCCACCTGCTACCCTTCCCCTTCTTAGAGAAGGGTATAGCCTCACCCCCTTGTGTTTCAATCCATGGTGGAATATCTTTCCCCAATAATACTAAGCACCTCCTCTCCCAGTGAGGTCTAACAACACAGTCCAGGTAGAGAAAGTGGATCCAACAGCAGGGAACAGGGTCAGAGATAGTCCCCTCTCTGATTGTAAGTAAGGGTACCCACATGATGACCAAGATGCATACTTGCTACAAATATGCTGGTGATCTACATCAGGTCCTGCATGCTCTTTTGTTTGTTGCTCAAGAAGTAAGTACTTCTGGTTTCACAGGAGAGCAGAAGGGGAAGGTTTCAATTGTGTCCTGGTATATCTTCCTGGAAACTATCTTATGAGCAGATGTTTTGCTGAACCAGAAATATGAGCTATATATCATTTTTTGAATTTTTAAGGGCCTCTTATGTATATTACACTTTCATCTGGGAATAGCTATACTTTTTCTTTTCCAACTTGTATCCCCTTGACGTCCTTTAACTGTATTTTGCTCTAGGTAGAAATTCTCATTTTATATTGAGATATGGAGAGACTGAACAGCTTTGTCTTTTCCCTGATTTTAGTCCAATTGTTTTATGTTTCTTTCTTTTTTTTTTTTTTTTTTTTTTTTTGCTTGTGTATATGCCTGGAATTGCTGATCCTTCCAAGACTTTTTTAACATGAAGGGATATTGAATTTTGTCAAAGGCTTTTTTAAGCATCCTATAAGATAATCGTGAGGGTTTTTTTTTCTTTCAATTGTTAATATGGTGGATTACATTGATAGATGTTTGCATGTTGAATCATCCCTGTATCCCTTGTATGACGCCTACTTGATCATGGCGGATGATCTTTTTGATGTTTTCTTGGATTCAGTTTGTGAGAGTTTTTTTGAGCATTTTATGACAATATTCATAAGGGAAATTGGTCTGACATTCTTTTATTTTGTTGAATCTTTGTGTGGGTTAGGTATCAGGGTGACTGTGACCATATAAAATGAGTTCGACAATGTGCCTTTTGTGTCATTCTTGTGGAATATATTTAAGAGTATTGGTATTAGCTCTGCTTAGAATATCTGGTAGGATTCTGTACTAAAACCATCCAGCCCTCGACTTTTCTGGTTGGGATAATTTTAATGACTGCCTCTATTTCTTTAGGGGTTATAGGACTATTTAGATTATTTACCTGATTGTGATTTAACTTTGGTCAGTGGTATCTATCAAGAAGATTATCCAGTTTATTTAGAGTTTGCAGTTTTGTGGAGTACAGGGTTTTGAAGTAAGACCTAATGATTTCCACACTGTCTTTTGTTATCTCTTGCTTTTTATTTCTGATTTTCTTAAATTGGGTATTGTCTTTCTGTTGATTAGTTAGTTTACCTAAGTGTTGGATTACCTTGCTGATTTTCTCAAAGAACCAGCTCTTGGTTTCCTTGATTCTTTCCATTTTTTCTTTGTTTCTAATTTCTTGATTTCATCCTTGTTTATTATTCTTTCCCACCTTCTACTCCTCTTGGGTGTGTTTTCTCTGTTTTTGTTATTTGTTCTTGTTGTTCTAGAGCTTTCATGTGAGCTATTAAGTTGCTACTGTGATATCTCTTTAACTTCTCACTAAGTTCAAAACACTTAGTGCTATGAACATTCCTGTTAGCAGTTCATTTATTGTGAGTCATATGTTTGGGAATATTGTGCCTTCTTTGTCATTGAATTCTAGAAAGTCTTTAATATATTTCTTTATCTCTTCATTTACCCAGTGGTCATTGGGTAAAGAGTTGTTCACTGTCCATGAGATTGTAGGATGTCTATTGTTTCCGTTGTTGTTATAGCCCAGACTTATAATCATGGTGATTTGTTGAGATGTGAGTGGTTATTTGAAACTTATTGTTGAGTCTTGTTTTGTGACTGAGTATACTGTCAGTTTTGAAGAAGATTCCTTGAGTTGGAAGAAGGTATATGTGCTTTTCTGTTTGGGGGAAAGGTACTATAGGTCTATTTTTGGTTCATTTGATTCATAACCTTGGTTAATTTTATTATTTCTCTTATTTTTTGTTTTCTTAACCTTTTCCTTGGTGAGAATGGTGTCTTGAAGTATCCCATTCTTAATTTTGAGGGTTCACCAAGTAATCTTAATATTTACAAATGTTTGTATAATGAATGTTGGTACTGTTACATTTTGTACATAATCATATTTAAGTGTCTTTTGGTGGATTTTTTATTTGATGCATTTGAAGTGTTCTATCTCATCTCTTTCAATAATTTTTGGTTGAAAGCATATTTTATTAGGTATTAGAATAGGTACTGCAGCTTGTTATTTGGGCCTGTGTGCTTAGAAAACTCTTTTGAAGCACTTTACTTTGGTATATGTCTATATTTATTGCTGAGGTGTGTTTTTTGTAAGTAGGATCTAGAATGTTGGATCCTATTCACACATCCAGTCTCTTAGCCTTTGTTGTTTTATTGGGGATTTGAATCCATTTGTGTTCATAGACAATAATGACCAATGATTGTTAATTCCTGTTATGTTGATGTTTATGTCGTGTGTGTGTGTGTGTGTGTTATTTGTGTTTGTGTTTATTTTGATGTTACTTGTGTTGTGAGAAATAATAAGAAATGAATGGCCACCTTTCTGCAATACTTTTGGTCACCTGAAACTCTGCCCCATGGGACCTGCCTGGTCATGCACTAGCAGGCAATGGCCTACCTGTTTTTGTCTCAGGAACTCTCTGACTGAGAACTCCAAGCTCACCAAGTTCCTACTGACAGGTCCTTACCATGCCAATCCTGTGCTTCAAATTCTCCATGGCCTTTGCAGTACACCTCAGACAAACTGATGCTTTGCCTCCATACATTTCTCTCTTGAACCTGGACAAGTCAACAAGTGAAGGAAAACACAACAAAAACTTAGCTCAGAAACCATGGTAACCCAATTGTTAGGTGCAACAATAAAATCTTAATCTTGTAATCCTCATTAAAGGGATAAATAAAAAGAGGTAGATAAAAATGGATCTATTATGACTGCCCTACAAAAGACCCAAAAAAAGAGCTGAAAGAGTCAGATGCAGATATTTACACCCAACCAATGGATAGAAGTAGCTGACCCTTGTTGTTGAAGTAGGGAATGCTAAAGAAAGCTGAGGAGAAAGGCAATCATGTAGGAGGACTGCCAGTCTCAATTAATCTGGACCCCTGAGAACTCTAAAACCCTGGATCACCAAACAGGTAGCATACACCAGATGATATGTGGCCACCAAAACATGTACAGCAGAGGACTTGCAGACCTGTCTTCATTCAGAAATGAGGCCCTTAATCCTCAATACTGGAGGCCCCAGATAGTTACTGTTCAGGTGGAGTGAGGGTGAGGGCAACCATGTGGAGACCAGGTAGGTTAGGGAGGAAGTATGGGATATAGAGCAGTCAAAGGGTGGATGGGGGTCAGGGAATGGAATATAAGATGTAAAAAATAATGTAAAAATATAAATAAATAAATAAATAAATAAATAAATAAATAAATACATAAATACATAAATACATAAATAAATAAAAGCTAAATCCTCTGGTGGCAATTCCTGAAGGAACTGCCATTATAACTAGGAGACACTTGTAGTTACATCTTGTCCCCATGCTATCCCAATCTAAGAAGGCAACTAACTCTCTCTTTCCTCCCTCTCCCTCTCCAACTCAGAAATACTACCTACTACCCAGTGATTGGTTCCTTTATTCTTTAAGGAATTGTATCACAAGGAATCATCTGAGTATGATTCACTCCTTGTCTGCAACCCCTCCCAGTAGAGCAAAATTAGCATCAACATACAAACAGCACCATGTCCATCCACAACATACTTCAGTAAAATTATTTCTTATGATTATTTAGGTATAGTGTAAAATTCAAAATAAATTCAAGACAATCTAGCCCCTTCCCTCTCTGAAGGACTTTCCACACTATATAGTAAAGCAGTCAAAAAGAACAGACTTAGCCTACAGCTGCCAAAACAAGGTTAGCCATTCCCAGAAAAATCCTCCTACCCAGCCCCACACTGAATTCTGAGAAAACCCACAAACTGTCCTGACCTTGTTGCTAGGATTCCCTGTGACATTAATAGCTTACACATAAGTTCAAAATGTACTGCTGCTTTGCTGATTAATCATTATAACCCACCATAATAACCCACCATGGGAGGCAGTGTGAGTCACTAGGCCAAAGAGAGTCACACTATGTAAACCAATCAAAGCCTGAGAAGGTTACTTGCTACACCAATCAAAATAAGCCAGCTAGCCTTGTTGCCTAAATCCGCCCCCTTACAAGGTATAAAAAGTGTGCTCTTTGTTTCTGGATCTCTCCTCTTGCCTGGGTGCTGAGGGGGGTCCTCAATGCATAAGATCAATAAAAATGTTCTTGTGGTTTGCAGTGATGTTGGTCTCTGTGGTCTTTGTAAGTGAAGGTCTTTTGGCAGACTCCAATATTTGGTGCATTGGCCAGGAAGATCCTCCTCAGAAGACCCCAGACACTGTGCATTGGAGGACTGCTTGAGAAAGGTAAAGCTGGATCCCTCTCTGTCTGTCTGTCTGTGTGTCTATATTGTCAATGTCAGCTGTCTTTGTCATTTGAGAGGCTGGTTAGGTCTCAGGTTTCTGATTCTGGTTTGAACCTGGGAGGGGATGACCAGTCTCATGTTCTGGGGGTCTTCTCGTGATAGAGACCCATCTGTATGGTTATTGTGACATGCACGGGCCACAGGAAATTGGAGGACACTCCAAATTCCCGCTAGGGGGGTGTATAGGAAGCAGTCCTTCTCAACCTAGTGCTAGCTGGGAGGCAGCTACCACCTGGTACAGGTAGTTTCAGGCTTCTGTTGGAATCATGTCTAGGATGCCTGTGTTTGTCCTGTTTGTCTTGGTTACTTTCTGTTTCTGTGGAATCATTGTGACACTTTATCTGGATTGTTTTTATGTGTGTCTCTCTGTGTTTTGACATGGAGTGATGACTGTTTTGCGAATCATGGGCCAGCCACTATCTAACCGTCTAGGCCTACCTTTTTCTCCCATCTACATGTCCCCTACCAGTTGGTAATTATGCCCTCCAGGAAAAGCTTAAGGAAAAAATGAATCCTGTTGCCCTCTTTTGGGGTTAGTCCTTTTATTTCACTTTCAGATTCTCTGCATCTGCCCTATCCTCACTGTCCAACTCCAAGGCGCAGGAGTGCAGGCTCTGCTATGAACCTTGGATCACAATTGTGGCAGATCATTGGCCTTGCCCACAGACCTGGAGCCCAGGGAGTTCTGGCATGTCAGCTCAGAGCAGCATAGGCAGCAGGCATAGCCTTCCTGTTCCTCCTCAGGTGGCCCCACCTGTGGACCCAGAGCAGACAACAGGTAGTCCCTGAGACATCAGTGGCCCAGTGTGGCAGGCTGTGAACACTGTTGGCATGGGGCCCCAGGTGGCATGAGTCACCCTCCTTATGTGGCTATGCTGCTCTTCTATGGGTGGCCCCATTCCCATTCCAATACCCTTTGCACTCACCTCTGGTCTATGACATGGGCTCGAGGTGGATCAAGGAAAGAAAGGCACACGAGGCAGAGTGAGGTGGAACTCTGTGCTCACCACCAGTGTGCTGAAGCGTGACACTGTCTCCCCTCCCCTCAGCCACTGACCAAAGAACTGCCACCAAGCTGCCAGTGCTCAATGGCCATGAGTCTCCGCTTGCCAGACCAAGAGGACAGATAGAGAATTTTCCTAGAAGCTAGGAAGAACAGCTGCCTATTGACATGGACGCTGGGTTCATAGAAGATAGGGAACACCTTAAATTCTATTGCCAGGTTCTGATGGCGGGTTTCATCTCTGTGGGGTTGGAAAGTACTCAACCAATCTGACCAAGGTAAAAGTGAAATTACATAAATTATAAGGAAAGACAGGGTAAGTCAGTAAGAGAGTTGCACGGTGTGATAAGAAAGAATCGAGGAGGAGAGAAGAAGGAAGGAAGGAGAAAATCACTGCTAAGAAGTGAGCTGAAAAGTGGAGGAAGAGCAAAGCTTCAGCAGACTCTGGAGAGATGGATGACAGTGGCAAATGGAGACTTTAACATTGAGGAGAGGTGGAAATAGAGATGAAGGGGATTAGAGAAGTCTGAGATGGGAGAGGCAGGCAAGAGAAAGGGTTGCTATATAGAAATAGGAAGCATGATGGGCAGAAGGACAAAGCACAAGGGGTAAAACACATGGACAGGCTGACAAAAACAGACTAGAGTCAGAATCCGAGGTGTGCAGTGAGACAGAAAGATAAACAAGGGCAGAGGCGAAGTATACATGAGGATAGATGACAAGATGGGGACATGATAATTGGATAACATCCAAAGGAAGCAACCACAAGGAGGGACAAAGAGAGAACATTGCATGAGATCTCCATTACAGTCAGGGAAACAGGAGTAAAGAGAGGTAAGTAACAAAAGTTGAACGTGGAAAGGTGGCACATGCTCATAATGCTAGCATTTGGGAATGACAAGGAAAAGGAAAAGGAAGTCAGGGAATTAAAAGGAGATAAGAGACAAGAAAGAAACTTGCATAAAATACTGGCCACATTAGTGAGGGAAGTTAGAGAGCTTTGTAAGACAGTACCAGGAACCACAGAGAGCCTTTTGCTGAAGATCAGTGTGCTTACTGTAAATAAAATAAAATAAAATAAAATAAAATAAAATAAAATAAAATAAAATAAGGACACTGGGCAAGAGAAGAGAGACTGACACAAGAAGAAGAGGGGAAACAGTGGCTCTCAGAAGATAGAAAAAAAACCATGTTTCATATTCCCCCACTGACCGGTTTAAGAAAAGTTAGAGAGTTCCTGGGCACTGCTGGCTTTTACAAGCTGTTGATTCCAGGTGTTGCTGAACTAGCTGCCCTACTTTAACTCACCACAAGAGAAAAACACCCCTTCTTGTATGGCTATGAAGAACAACAAGTCTTCAATGACATTAAGACTGCCCTAATGCTGGCCCCAGCTTTGGGCCTCCCAGATATGACTAACCATCTCTTTGTGGCTGAAAACAGAGGTAATGCCAAAGGGGTTCATACTCAGAGATTGGGACTCTAGAAAAGACCTGTGGTATACTTAACAACATCAATAACAACAACAAACAATTAGACCTTGGGGATGCAGGATGTTCTGCTTGTCTGTGCATAGTGGCTGTTGTGATGTTACTGGTCAGGGACACAAATAAATTGACTCTGGGACAGAACTTTTTAATCTAAGCACCACAAAGCCTAGAAAGGGTAGTTTGCCAGCCGGCCCTGATCAATGGCTGACTAAAGCTCTCATGACTCATTACCAGACTCTGTTGAAAAACTCCAATAGAGTCACTTTTGCCTCCCCCCACCCCAAAATAAAAAACACTCAAGTTTAAACTCAGCTACTCTGTTCTCAGAGCCAGACTTAGAGTCACCTGTTCATAACTGTTAGCAAGTTCTTGCAGAGGCAAATGGGTGGTATAAAGATCTGACAGACCAGCCACTAGAGGGCACAGACATTACCTGGTTCACAGAATGAGTAGCTATCTAAAAGAAGGGAGGAGACATGCTGGAACAGCTGTGGTAGACACCAAGTTATCTGGACACAAGTCCTGCCAGAGGACACTTTGGCTCAAAAGACAGAACTGATCACCCTTACTAAGGCCTTGGATTTAAAAAAAAAAAGAAAGAGACTCAACTTCTACATGGACATCATGTATGATTTTATCACAGCCCACATCCATGGGGCCATATATCAACAGAGGTGTCTAGGGACACTTGGAGGAAAAGAAATTAAGAACAAAGATGAAATACTGGCTCTACTAAGGTCCTTCAATGACCCTGCCAAGGTAAACATCATCCTCTGTCCTAGTCACCAGAAGAAGAGCGATACCATGATAGCAAGGGACAACAACATGGAACACCAAGAGGCACTAGTGGTTGCAATCATGACGCTGCCAGTGCTCCTGGCAACAGAGCCAGAAAATCCTGTCCCCAGTTTACCTACACAGAAGAGGACTTAGCCCTCATTTTTCCAAAGATTCCAGTCCCCAGTTCTACAAAAATAAAGGACTGTGGTACATCTCCCGGGGGGGGGGGGGGGGGATTCTGCCACAAGGACAAGCAGAGGCTGTGATCAATTAGATGCATCAGTGGACTCATTTAAGGGTAAGAAAGTTCACCCAGACACTTTCCAAAACTAAGTATCATGTACCAGGGTTAAAACACCTTGTGGAGCAGGTGATGCACAAGTGTGTGCCCTGCCAGAAAGTCAATGTCTGCCTCACTATGGGGGATCCAGGGAAGAGGTCAAAGGGAGACAGACCCAGCATCTACTGGGAGGTAAGGCCTGGAAAATATGGATATAAATACCTTCTGGCTTTTGTGGGTACATTCTTAAGATGGGTAGAAGATTTTCCCTGTAAAAATGAGACTGCTCACATGGTCTTCAAGAAGATTTTGAAGAACTTTTTCCAATGCTCAGAGTGCCAAAAGCAATAGTGTCACATAATGGCCCTGCCTTTGTTGCCCAGGTAAGTCAGGGCCTGGCCAACTATTTAGAGGTCAAATAGAAATTACATTGTGTGTACAGACCTCAAAGCTCAGGACCAGTAGAAAGGATGAATACAACACTAAATGAGACCTTGACAAAATTAACCATGGAACTGGCACATACTGGGTGTTGCTCCTCCCCCTTGCCCTATTTAAAACTAGAAAGACTCCCTCTTGATTCAATATTATTCCTTTTCAGATCCTTTATGGGGTTCCAGCTCACTTAACGGTCTAAAATGATGTAATTGAACCCACATGTTGTTATAATAATGATCTGCATGCTAGGTTAAAAGGCTTGCAGGTGGTGTAGAAGGAAGTCTTGTCAGAACATGTAGCCAGCAGCCAGCTACATAAATTGGGTTCCTGAAGGGGAGGCTGCAGCTGCTTTAGAGGAAATGGTGGGAGAATTATGGAGACCAAGACAAGACACAGATCAACACCCCAGAGTATACTAAGAGCATGAGCTTATAGGAAGGCCCATTCCCACCACACCAGGCTATTGATGCTTTGTCAATAGGCTGTCAGCACTTGACTTCCAGGCTTGCTTATCTCACAAAGACAGGTGTAGCCTCTTAGTGGGTATTGGCTATCTTGAAAAAGGGCACAGGTGGCAGAACAATAGACCTATCTAGGTCAGATGAATCCAACCTAAGACAACTACCTGCAGCATGAGAGCCTGGTAACCCAAGACATCACACCAATTCCAGGTCAGGGATGTGATCTACATGCACCAACATGGTGCCCAGAACCTTGAGCCTTGCTGTAAGAGTCCCTACCTAGTCCTGCTTACTACCCCTACTTATCCTGTTTATGTTCATTCTCACTGGACCTTTGCCTGCTACTCTGGCTCATGCCTGTCTCTCTTTTTCTCACTAACAATGTTTTATCTCTCTTTTCCGTCTCTACTTTATACACTCTCTGTGATTACCCAATACTTTAAAATAAGTGGGTATACTGCTGGTTTTCTCCTTGGCTTTTGCAGACCCCAACATGTGACCTTGCTCACATCCCAAGGACAATCTAGGGCATGCTCAAATGTTAGGTGACAAAATATCTGAGCTCTTACTCTAATGAGAGATGATGTCTAGGAACTTTGGTTTAGTTTTGTTCTCAATCATACAAGCAAGTGATTTCTCTCTCTCTCTCTCTCTCTCTCTCTCTCTCTCTCTCTCTCTCTCTCTTTGCCTTTCTACACTCGTGTAACTTTCCATTTCTTCATCACACACATACAAAGTGTTGGAACAAACACACACAGGTACACACACACTGACACACATGCATGCATGCATGCATGCACGCGCGCCCACAAACACATACACATACAGGCCCAAACACACATGCACAAAAAAACAGGCACACACACATAAAAAAACACACACAAGCAGGCAGGTACACACACACACAAACACACACATACACACATGCACAATCACACACACACACAAACACACAGGCACACACACACACAAACTGCCTTGATTCCCACAAGTTTGTGGGCACTGATGTTAAGTCTACTGCCAGACTTCCACAAACATATTGATGTGTCTACTTCTCTTTGTTACTCTAGGTATCTGTTCTTCCTTCTCTGATCCTACATGTATCTTTGCAAATCTGTCAGCAGGCAGACTGTTAGTCTCTTTGTCCAACTGCTAAACTGTATCTATGTCCATGGGTATCAGTCCTTCCCAAGTAATGTAGAGACAAACCCACAAAGTTGATTGGGGGAGAGATATTGATTTATTTTTGAAGATGTTTTGTGAATTGACATGGGACAAAAGTTAAGGTGTGGAAAACTCTGTAAAGAAGTCCAGTGAGAATGCCAAGATTAGCTGCTGGGAAGTCTGCCCAGAGCCCTAAACCCAGGGTGTACCATGTGGCAGTCCCTGGAGGGAAGCGCCTGTGTGTCCAGTCAATCCAAGTCTCAGGAGTTGCAGGTTTTCTGGTGGTGGAAATCATCTGGGGTTCACCTTTTATAGAAGCACTTTCTGTAGTCCTTCAGGGCCTTGGCCATGAGAGGAGCAGGTCTTTTAGCAGGGCCCTTTTTGGTGCCTCTTTCTCCAAGGAGAAGGCAGGAAGCCCTCTGGGCTGGAGGATGGGCAGGAGCCTCCGGAAGACTGTGGGGATTTTGGGCAGAGGCAGCCCCAGTAGGTCCTGGCTGTCCTTGTTGGCTGGGGCTCTTGAGCTCGGTGATGAAGGAGACCATCATCGTCTGTCTGGGTTGAGGCCTCTTGGCTCTTGTGCTTTGGAGGCGGCCTATGACAGTTTGCAGCCTCTCCTCTTGGGACCCCTGAAGCTGCAGGGCTGTGGGGGCCTTAGGCTGGCTGTAGGATTCCTTGCACCTGCGGCCCTGGGGCCAGGACTTGTGTTCTGGCTGCCCAAGCCCAACTTTGTCCTTGCCAGCCTGGCAGTGAGCACCATCCCTGGTTCCAGTGCGCTTCTGCTGGGGTCCTGCTGCAGGCCTGCAACCTGAATAGACTGGGGTTCTGTGCTGCTTCCTGAGCTCCCACCCCCAAGCTGAGGCTTCATGATCCTGCTGAGAGGAAAATGTCTCCTGGGCAAGATCCCATTCGAACCAGACTTGGCCACTGGAGGGAGTCTCTGGAATGGTGCTGGCAGCAATGGGACTCAGATCCATGGAGCTTCTAGACTCATCCCGAGGCACCTTTGCAGGAGGACTCTGGGCCTCGGATGGACACGGGGGTTCCCACCTCTGCCTCTTGCCCCGTGGAAGCTCCGAAGAGGAAGGAGAGCAGCACTCCCCATTGAGGCAAGCCCAGGAGGAACCAGCTCCAGGGGCTTCCTCCTGCTCCCAGTTGCCTGGTGGCTGGCACTTGCTGTGCCCACCAAACACAAGCCCAGTGGGCTCCTGTGGCCCAGCCCCTGGCTTTCTGGAGAGGGGCTTGGCCCCTTCCTGCTGCCAAGGCTCCTCCAGGCTCGCCCTGGACGTTCCTAGGTGCACCAGGTTCTGGACATCTTGCTGCAGCTCAGGGCTCCAGTTTTCTCCTGGATACGGGCTTCGAATGTGAGTTGCCCTACGGTTGGACCTTTGGTGTGATTTTCGGCTCTGGCTTAGGCCAGAGCTGCTGCCTGGGCAGCAGCTGCAAAGCCCAAGGAAAAGCTCTCTCCCATCTCCGCGGACTTCCTGGGATGCTTGCTCCTGGGGCTTCTCTTCTGGGGAGGTGCTCCGGCCCTCCCTTGTGAGGCCCTTCTCCAAGCCAAAGTCCTGATGGGCCTGCTCAGGCTGGGGTCCAGGCAGGAACCCAGTGGACCACTGGGCCACTAAGTCCTTTACAAAGGGCACGAGGAGCTGCTGTTTCTTCAAGGACTTGATGGTCTGTCTGAAGCCAATCTCTGCAAGGCAGTCACACAGAGAAGGAAGAGATGACATTTTCTTCAGCGTTTTGTAGATCTTTCCTGGGTCGGTCTCCTGGCAAAGGCGATCCAGCAGCTGCTGCAGAACACCTGCCTCA